>PPNZ03000078.1:0-42246 GCA_003708355.3 Williopsis maclurae
CAGTGGCGGACGACACAGCATGTTCCAACAGACTCTGCGACCTGGTATGCCATGTAGAGGGTCCAACTCATGGAGCAGATGAGTATCCTAGGACCAGGCCATACCAGCTTAGCTGTGGTGCCGGGGCTGTAGGTAATAGTTCTGTTCTTACGGTCCTGTGAGTGCACAATAGTTTGTTCAGTTTCTATAAACTAGTCTTAGAGGAGTGGCACAGCAAACGCCACTGGCCACTATAGAACATTTCTAGTGGGCACTGATCTCGTGAGTACACAGCCCGATATCACGTTGTTGCCTTCAACTGCGCCTTCATGGATTCTTCCAGAATAGCTGCTCACGTGACACCAACCAACTAACTCCAATTACGTCATCTAACTTGAGATCACCAAACTCAACAGTAACCTCTTTCTCCTTCTTCTTACCATAGTAATCGATGTAGTAAGTCGCACCATTCTAGATGGTATTGAGAAAGATAAACGTCAGGAATGTTGTAGTTGGTTGATCTTGATCAACGTCGTCTAGGTAAATCATCAGGAAGAGCACAGATTAATTGATAATTCTATTAGAGATATCCCAGAACTACTGGATGATCTTTCTCTTTATTTAATACTGCGGGCATGTTACATGGGCACCAGCAAGTCCGCACTTATGGACGACTTGTCCGCACATGCCTTCTATATTCTATCTCAAATTCTTCAACAAGGAATAGTGTAGCAAGAGACTTAGACCAGAACCAGATCGTACACAGGCTCATGTTGAGGAGCTGCTAGCCATAATGTATGAGCGTGAAAGCCGCCACAGGCACGACCCCTGGTAAAGAGTTGACAAACCTCCAACGAGGTGTTGTTGCGAAACACCTACGAAGCCATTCAAAGCTGGTTGCCCTGCCGGCCTTCATCTTATCTGCGCTCCTTAACGTGATGAAGTAATGGTACGCGCTCTCCAAACCAAGTAGTACTGAAATTGCTGTATAAAACGGGGAAGCAGGTACATGGGGCCCCTTCCTCGGTGCTCCGGAGATCATTACAGGATAGAGCCTAACTTAATACAAGGAGCCGGATATACATTAATCATTGGCCTTGGGATCCTCTTTGCCGTGCTAATGAAATCCTGGATCCAAAACAAGTACACCATCATCCCCCATAGCGATAAAACTGTTGAGTTCACTGCTTGTTCCCGAACTGTTCATGTTGGGCTCATGTTGCCGCATTGACTCCTCCCGGACCTGATCATTAACTCTCTTGCAGAGTGCGACGTAATCGAAAAACAGTATCACCGACTAGGTATTCTGATGCATCAGGGACAGTTGAAGGCAACAACGTGACATCGGGCTGTGTACTCACGAGATCAGTGACCACTAGAAATGTTCTAGTGGGTTCTATAGTGGCCAGTGGCGTTTGCTGTGCCACTCCTCTAAGACTAGTTTATAGAAACTGAACAAACTATTGTGCACTCACAGGACCGTAAGAACAGAACTATTACCTACAGCCCCGGCACCACAGCTAAGCTGGTATGGCCTGGTCCTAGGATACTCATCTGCTCCATGAGTTGGACCCTCTACATGGCATACCAGGTCGCAGAGTCTGTTGGAACATGCTGTGTCGTCCGCCACTGACTTCATAGATACTGCCGTTGTTACTAAGTATCTAAACCAGATTTCGCTGCACCGTCCGGAGATAAGTCCATCCCGTTCCTGGATCACAGACAAATACATGTTGAAGCTGCAAGATCAAATGCTGAGAAATGTGCGATAGGTCCGCACATGCCTTCTACAGTCTATATCACATTCCTCAACAGAAAGCATGTGCGGACAAGTCATGCATAAGTTCGGACTTGCCATGCATCGATGCGGAGATGCTGTTACCGTTGTAACATGCCCGCATGATTATATATAAAGGAAGATCCCCCAGTAGTTCTGGGAGTTCTCTAAAAGAATGATCCATTAAACTAGACTCTTCCCGATGAGTTACCTAGACGAGATCGATCTAATGATCAACCAACTACATCAGTTCACCCTTGAAATGTCGGCCTACCGAATTCTCTTTCGTGTTCGTTGATGTTCTAAGTGGGACAGTACGAGCGAGAGTTAGTTAGACCATCTTGCACCGCAGATGAGTCCTAGATACTGCCATCAGTGGTGTATATGTTTTTGCTCATGCAACCATTCCCTTCTGCATTGTTGCTCCAAGAGATAAATTCGCCCAGACCATGCTCCCTTGCGTACTCCAGCAGGTGCCATCTTGAGGGTTTTTAGGGGCGTGTGCTTGCCGATTGACATTCAGTTACATCTGCAGTGTTCTCCCTCTGTCGAAATGGAAGCTATCTTTCGTTGTCCTATTAATAGGCACTTCGACCATTCCCTTCCTTTGCAGTCATCGTCACTAGCGTGGAAGGAATTGGGTGTCCAGCGCTCTTTGTGTCTATCTCCGATGACGCTGGTGTGTCCACTTCTGGCGCTGCGGTCTACGGCTCCGGTTGCGGAACGCACGGCGTGCGTGGCCTATCAATTCGTCCTTTCCGCGTTCCACCTGCAGTAATTCTGAATTGCCGTCTTCTGAGACTGGTACCCTGTTGATTTGATTGACAATCGCTCCGTGTCTGCTGAAAATGCCAACTCTATTTCTTCTTTGGAGCCTCTGGGCATGGAAAGATCACTCCCAGTTAAGGCACTCCGCTTCTCAGCATGTGATGCAAGGCGCTTCTGACTACCAACGAACTGATTTCTCAATCTTTCCGCCAATCGGTGATTTTGTAGTGATTTCAACTGTCAAATCGCTGTGGATCGGTTGATTCAGCCTCTGTACCCCGAGTGGTCTAGGCCTTTATCCCCTACCATTTATTTTTTTTTACTTTTGTTAATCCAATCAAGTGTCTTGAGCCTGACGCCTATCCTCTCTCTCTTTTGTGATCCTTCCCCGGTGTTGTTCCCTTGAGCAGGTACAGCGGAGTGTGAATCACCGCCTCGTAGTCGCTAAGCTTGGAGGTCCGTGGCGGCTTCGACCTGCTTAATATATAAGCAGGGGGCTAGTGTTGAGGAATGTGATATAGACTGTAGAAGGCATGTGCGGACCTGTCGTGCATAAGTGCGGGCTTGCCATGCATGGCAAGCTGCTGCATGGATGCGGACTTGCTGATGCTGTGTGTAACATTCCCGCATGATTATATAAAGAGGAAGATCCCCAGTAGTCCTGGGAGATCTCTAATAGAATTATCCATTAATCTATACTCTTCCCAATGAGTTACCAAGAAGAGGTTGATCGAAAGATCAAACAAATTCAACAGCTAGTGGATCCGCCTCGCGTTCCGTCATATACAATACTATTTTAACTCAGTGATTATTGAAGCTACTGCAATGCAACTTACTTCGTTGTAATCCCTGAGGTCTGCCAGCCCGGTAGCGCTCGATTTACGCATTTCCCCCACCCCCCCCAAAATGGAGTGAAATGAAATCTGAGAAAAGTGGGAAAACTCAGAAACGGGTACCAGTGCTTGCGTCAAAGTTCTTCTTAATATAGCACTACAAGTCGAGTATGATGCCTTGTCCATAGTATCGCAAGACAAGCTGACCCGGTGCCTACAGCTAGAGTTTCCCCCAACTTCCCTTTTCTATTTGATAAACGAGGCCGACGCGAAAAAGATCGCCATGCGACCTTCAAGGAAGTGGCACTGGTATGCCCAGACAACGCTGAAGGAAGGCAAGGAGGCAACACTGTGCGCTGTGGATGTTGCTCAACCGATGAGCTCTGATTGTGCAGGGCAAACTGTCGTATACACTGTTTCAGGGTAAGGTTTTATGGCAGATCTGGAGCTCTCAGAGAGGTCCAAACAGCCAAGGTATGGATTGAAATGTGCTTATAAGTCCCAGCTCAACAAAAAAGGAAGATACACAATCAGTTGGACTATCATATGATAGCCACAGCTGACTAGTAGTATAGAATGCGTTCTATTGCCATCAACCACTACTATGACGTCGTATAATCGCCAAAATAGGTGATTTTGGGGCGGGTATTGAAAGGCCACTTTCACGGATGCCCGTTGCCCAGCCCTACAGCAGCTCTCGCTCTCTCGGCGCACTTAGTCTAATACAATCAATCATTATAAGTCGTCCCAAGGGACTCTACAAAGACTGCACAATGCACAGACAGACTACAGTATACTTTGCAAGCTCTAAAAACCGACCTAGAATGTTGAGCGCTTGTGATTCCTGCTAATAATGCACCGTTCAAATTTTGCAGATGGTGAGAGAGGTCATGTGCGCTTCCACTATATCATCGATTGCAATTGCTGGATTAGCATTGACTGTTCATTGCAACTTGTTGGCTGTTTTAAACACAGTCGAGGGAATGTAGGGAAGACAATTCGAAGAGCAATGTAACTACTGCCGCATTAGACTGCTGCCTACGAGCCTGGTACATGGGGATTTGGAAGTGCTGCGACATGGAGAACCTGGAAAATTGTCCAACCTGATTTTGTAATAAACCTAGAGGGAAACAGTCGGTAGGGAGCGTCCTACTAAGTGAATCAGGCGATACAGAAGGGTGTATATAACTACTTGTGTATTGGTATAGTAGAATACGATTGAATCTGAAAAAAAAAGTTAAACTGAAGTTACTGAGGTCTGGTGCTATTGATGATGCGACTGGGACATGGAGACAACTGAACACACCTGGAGTATATCGTTTGCTGCTGGCCTCGTATAGTGAAACCAAAGAGGCTAGCCAGGGCCCAGGGGTGAGAAGGCTATGGAGCTGGGGAGTTAGAAAGCCGCTGCAACTTTCTGCTTCTCCGCAGAAGTGCCCGATTTATATTGGGTCTCATAAGGCCGCCTATAAACGTGGCAGAAGTCTGCCTCTGTTTCCGTGCTGCGTTCAAACCAGCTTTGCGCCTTATCGAGCTTACAATATCTATAGAGCTCTCAGCTCCGAACGGAACAAGGACAACAATAATGAGTAGCCTGTAGCCTACAGCCTCCAGTGAAATCACGGGGTTGTTTGTCATGTGCAGTGCATTTTGATTTGCGGTCTTCCGCTCGTCAGGTACCCAAGTTGGAACTCACAGCTTGTGGATTAAAATCTGGGAAATTGGTACTCCACTTTGAGGCTTGAGGGTCCTAAGTCCTAAAACGAGATATGACGTCCTCGGACTTCCCTTTGGCGAGTCATCTTAAGCAGTTGATAATGGACAGAGAAGAACCAAGATCAAGACATGGTTCACAGTGATATCAAGTCCAGAATGGAACGAATTGTTGTAGGTATGGCGAAAGTAAATGAACGAAAGATCAAGGGAGGATATCGTGAATCAACAGCATCAGTGATCCATCATCAGTGATATTAGGTTTATTGGTGGTTATACAATGGATGTCATGCGGCGTGTGAACCGTCAGTGGATGGCGTGGAATGGTCTATAGTGCAGCACCTCTCACCATTTGCGGTTGTTCAATATAGAATAATAGATAGGACCTACTCCTCTCAGACTGGTTTAACGTTTATCGACACTGAGCGAGCTATTGGCTATTGGTACTCACAATGCTTACAAGGAAAGAGCTAGTGAATTAGCCCTTCTCCAGCACGACATCACAATTACCTTGCTGTTGACTGGTCTGGCCTGATCCGAAGGTTTACACCTGCTTGTAGCTTCTTACAGTACTACATGTATTGCAACATGAAAAATAGAGTGTTGAATACGGACCTATGCATCGAAGATAGATCACACCAGATGTTTCTGGTTTCTGGAAAGTACAAACTGCTATATAGCACCTGTTAGACTTTAGTAGTGCAGTAAAACGTATTATGACCAGGACTCTCAATAACATGTGTCATGCTATCACCCTTACATTCCTTCAGCCTCGCTGCCCTCCATTTAGCGTTGGCCCCAAGCCTGCTGCAGACAAGTATTTAGCCAATTATCATATGGGCGGGTACGAGCTTGATTATGCAAATACACCAAAGTTTTGGACCTTTGACGGAACTCTGAAGTCTTCGTTGTCGTGGTTGTGGGTGTGGTTGTGGTTGTGATTGTGCTTCTGTTTGAGCTGATCCCAAGCGCTCAGAGATACATTCCAGGGGGTCACATAGCGTTACGGTGGTGATTATCTATGCTGGTATAGTCCATACTATTGGACGTCGGGCTCTCCCCCTCGTTGAGGGCATCGCCCTCTGGCTTCCTTTCGTACGTGTGGTCACTCCTTGGCACCGGCTAAGCTTGGTACCTAACCCCTCGTGACCCCTGAATATTCTAGTTAGCCTATTAGATCATCGTTTATTACCTAAATTGGTCCGTACAAGAACTAGATAGGTTCTCACAGGTATCGATCCCGCTATATCAACTACACTACACATAGAGTTGCAAGAGGTGGCGACAGAAACTGCCCCCATTGCTGCTATACAACGTGTCCGAAGGCTGATAAATACGTAAACCAAGGCATGCTCAGGTACAGTTATGTAGTGTGTGTGGTGGTGTATTTTGGGTCACTATCAGTCAGAAAGTTGCCCTGATTTAGCAGTAGTTCAACGAGATCGATATATATCAGGGAGGCAGGAAATTGCATTACAGAATCTTCTGCTTGACGAAGAATGTTCTGAGATGCTTGAGCTGCCAAAAGCAGGTAGCGCCCAAGGCGACCAGTTGGATAAGAGACCAACGAACGACACGACTGTTCGTTGTTTCACTCATGTCTCTGAACACTGATTCCCTATCCCTAGTAAGCTGCTGTTCCCTCTTGATTTCCAAGACCTTGTTGTTCAGCTTCTTAACTCTGTCCGTCAAGGTCTGGACCTTTCCTCTTTTCTTAGAGTCGAGTTTCTCATCATCGCCCAGTTCAAACTCGACTTCGATCTTCGTCTTAATTTTGGCTAGCCACCCTTGAGATTGCGGCTGGAAGCATATCCTGTGATCACCACTGTCGAGAGCAGAGAATGTAAACTCTCCGTCAGGTGAACCCTTCTGATGAACAACCCTATGGTTGTCGTCGAAGACTTCCTTTTATTGGGCATTAGTAAGCTCTCAGAGATAAAGAATGGGTAATATTGGCACTTACTTCAACATCAATTATGACACCCAGCTGCTTCTGGGAAGTCTTCTGGAATGACTCTGTGTTTGGATCAAAGGCCTCCACGTTGTATTTGCCGACAAGAAGGGTGCCTTGAGAGAGCTCCTTGTAAAAGCACTTTCTCTCGCCTCCGGTCAGGTAGAAGTGGAAGGCATTCGTCAAGGAGACAAGTACAAGCAGAGTGGTCAAAGTAAAGGGCTTCATTGGTCGATGTATCCAGCCTGAACGACGCTTGCCAAACTTGGCGTATTGTTTTTTCGAGACACGTCGTTTTCTTCAGAGAAGGTTGCGGTGTGGGCACGTCCGGGCAACGCGCCTCGCTGAGCTCAAATTTGTCACGCGGATGGCTCTAGTAGGCTGGTGCTCTATATTGCATCATCAACGATTGATGAACCTTTCGTTGCTAGATCCCTTTGCGGCACTCAAAGAGTATCCGGAGACACTCACTCACACCCTCTCTTTTGGTCATGCTGTATTCGTGAAGTACAGTGCTCAAGGTGACTATCTGGCATCTGGTCTGGCTTCTGGAGTGATACTGATTATTGATAACGATACTAAAAGCATTGTTAGAAAGCTGACGGGGCATGTAAGGCCAATCCAGTCACTATGCTGGTCCAACTGTGGAAGACACCTATTATCTACATCGAGAGATTGGAAGTGTCTGGTGTGGGATCTGAGGACATGTAAAGTGAGCAGGACGTTCAACTTTAACGGCCCGATATGGAACTGTGAGTTCAATCCTGTCAATCCGGGGGAGTTCATCGCATCGCTCTATGATGGCTCTCCAAAGTTCATTACATCTGATGATAAAGTGCACAATCTGCAGGACACGCCTGTTTTGGTCTCCGCATTCCATCCTAGTGGTGACTATATATTCACTGGAACTAACAAGGGCGTGATAAGTATCATTCTTAAAGAGACACTTGAGGTACTGTTCACTCAAAAGGTGACCAACTCCAGCATTAAGAACATCATTGTCTCCTCGGATGGGAAAAAGATCGCTATCAACTCTTCAGATCGCATAATAAGGCAGGTATCTCTTCCTGATTTTGAGACGGAATCAGATCTATGGGATCTGGAAGTTGAACACAAGTATCAAGACCTTGTTAACAGGCTTCAATGGAACTCCATCATGTTCAACTCCAACTCAGAATATCTTATTGGCTCTGCGTTTGGGTCTGCGCATGACATCTATATGTGGGAGACAACTATGGGTTCTCTAATTAAGATATTAGAAGGACCAAAAGAAGAGCTAGTCGATATTGATTGGAACTATAAGAAGTGTATCATCTGCTCCACAGGTTTGGACAGTGGTGTCATTTATATGTGGAGCTTGGTGGTGCCTCAAAAATGGAGTGCTCTTGCACCAGACTTCTTGGAGATTGAGGAAAACATAGATTACCAAGAAAAAGAGGATGAGTTTGACATAATGCCCGAAGATGAGCTTAACCAGAAGCAACTGGACGAGGAGGATGAGTACATTGACATTTTGACAGCTGAAAAGTCGGATGCCAGAGGAAACAAGCTTGAGAGGGGGTTCTTCATCCCTATAGAGTACGATGACATCCAGGGGAAGTAATTCAGCTGCTATTGATGAATTTGCTCATAGTAATTTTAACCCTGCTGCTGCTCCTGGTGTCAAATCTACCATCTGACGTCCATGCAAAGTTGGAACGGGAACACCCATGTGCCTTCAATGCACAGTACAGGGGCGACCCTATACATGAGCAGGCTGCAGACGAAGCCTTTCACTTCACATCGTTGTAGTACAAATACATGCAGTACAGGGAAGAGCGCTTGATAGCTTTCAATTCCAGGTCAAATGCACCCAGGAGGACTGGTTTGCACTTAAAAGGGACTAAAATTTCATGGCCGGGATCCGAATCGCCCCAGTTTTTGCGAGAAGCCTATACGACCATACCGATGACAATATATGAACCTTGATACGGCTCAGCTACAATGAGCATAAGTGTGATTTGCATCACAGTCCACTCCACAAGTCTTGATCTGATGAAAGTCAATGTGGTGTCTGCGGTAGACAGCGCAGAGATCTTGTGACCGTAGGTGGAAAGTCCACTGGGCTTTCAGACGGGATCCGCGGAAATGTGTATATTGTTGACATATTTTCAAGAAGGTCTGGACGCCAGGAATCGAGCCAGCGGCTAGCTAGCTATTGATGCTAAAGTCCCATGTGCTCATCTATAGTAGCCGATGTGGGACACCAATCCTGCGTTCCTTGAGTCTTGAATGGGCTTTGTCCAACGGCCCCCCTTTAAATTGATCCTAGGCTCAAATTCATTTCAATCACAACCTTTCTTCCAGTCTCTGGTTTGCACACTCTTTTACTGGCACAATCGCGCTTTTCAGTCTAGGCTTTATCGCCCCATGAGAGACTTGGACAATCCCTCATCCCTCATCCAAGATGAGACAAAGAAACCTGGACCGCCTGACGAAAGAAACTGGAAGATAACAGCATCATTTGGACAGACAAGACAAGACCTAGACAGACACTAGACTGCACTGGGATTTGGTACCCCTAACTTACGCTGGTGTCGATTTTCGAAAGGTTCAGTATCTTTGTTGGGACCTCCAGGCTTTGTAGCTAGGCCACTTCTTTTCGATAAAGGCACAGTTCAGGCCTAGATGTTGATATTTCCATGGTAACCTGCATACATAAAATTAATCATAGGACAAATAGATAATGATCTAATTTACACAGGGGAGGGGGCAATCACCTATTTAAACGCAGAATTCCCACGTCACTCGCCACCACAGACCCCCCAGCACCCACCACACGCTACTCATTAGCCCACGACACCAAACTCTTACGATGGTGAGTATACCTCTTCTCATCGAAATTGTGCCCTCTGCCTCATGTCCTCCCGCGTTGTTTCACCGATGGGTAGAATCGTGGTGGATGAGGCAAAGTGGTGTATGAGGCATGGTGAAGAGGGGCACCATAGTCAATTTGACTAGTTGCGACGCTAACAAGTATTTTCAGCAGAATGACGGACCTAGGCATCACCAGAGCTCTTCCATCAACTCACTCACCTCCATTGGTTCGGTAGCGGAACCCCTGACACCTCCAGACTATCCGGAACGGTTTGTCACCTCTCACCCCCCACTTTCCAACACCAGCGGATCGCTGAATCTATCCTCTAAGACAACCCCTGTGTCAGGCTTGAACTCTAATCTTGGAGGCAACACATTCAGATCTAGGGTCCGCTCTCTGCCTTTGGTGAACGAGCTGGATCTCAAATTCAATCAGTTTAACATCAAGTCTTTACAAGAGCTCTCTCAAAGCGAATCTGCGGGGAAGCCACTTGTAAATTTGTCGACTATGACATCGAGCAGCTCAATTCCTCAGATTCCTTTGCAGCCTCCTTCTCAGTTTCAGCCCTTTCGGAGCGCACAAGCTCCAAAGGCAATTATCCCTGGAGGAGATTATCAAAGAAGAAACTCAGAGACTCACCGATTGGAAAAGGGCCGTGCCTTTGCTCTTCCAGGCTCTAAACATCAGAATGACAAGAGCCTAAAATCAGTACAAGCCTCTGACTTTAAGAATTACGATGAGTTGAACCTGGTTCCTCTCGAGAGTTTAGACATATTCAAACTTTCTGTTGATCAGTATGGATGTCGGTATCTACAGAGAAAGCTTGAAGCTGATCAAAGCATCAAGGATCTGATATTTGGGAAGATTTTTAACAATCTGATCGAGCTCATTGTTGATCCCTTCGGTAATTACCTGATTCAGAAACTTGTGGATGGTTTGTCATCATATCAGAAGGACTTGCTTCTAGAAAAGGTACATCCCTACCTCTTTTTTATTGCCATCAATCAGTATGGTACAAGAAGTCTGCAGAAGATTATTGATAAGATTGATACCACGTACCAAATGGATCTTATGGTAAAGGGACTTCAGCTAAATGATACCAAGAATGACTCTGACGACAATATCATTGTGAGGCTTATAAAGGACCTCAATGGTAACCATGTCATCCAGAAATGTATCTTCAAGTTCCCACCTGAAAAGTTCCAGTTTATCATCGCTTCTATTTGCCTCAAAGACAATATTGTGAGAGTCTCTACCCATAAGCATGGCTGTTGTGTTCTTCAAAAGCTTTTGAACTCTGCGAGTTTTGAACAGATTGTCAAGATAGCCCAGGTTCTTCTTTTCTATCTTGATGAATTGATCAACGATCAGTTCGGGAATTACATCATCCAATTCCTGCTCGAGCTGGGGTTTTTAAAGAACACAAACCATTTGGACTTCTTGATGGATGAGTTTCATCGCAAGATCTACGGTAACATGGTTCAACTATCTTCCTTGAAGTTTTCTTCCAACGTGATTGAAAAGTTTATCAAGGCATTGAAATTGAAACATAGCTATGCATACTTGAACGATATTGTCAAGCTCATAAATGCCAACTTTGAGATGCTTATGAAGGATAAGTTTGGTAACTACGTGATTCAGACCTTGATTGACCAATTTTATGACGTGTCTGAGCTCAACATTGAGATGACGGTACTGATCAACACTGTCAAGAACTATCTCCCCGTTATCAAGACCGCGCCTTATGCCAGGAAGATCCAACTAAAGATTCAGCAACTCGAGTCACACTACACTCTCGGCGTATATGAAAACACTACGTTGTCTGTGGGACTCGCCGGTTACCATGATTCTCGTTCAACATCGACTGCTGGTGACTTTGCATCCAAACAGTATCAACAGCATGGCCATGTATACCCTCCATTCGGACCTTCGAACAACTTCAACTCTTACTCACCGCCTGAAACTGCCCTCTACCCTTGCGATACCAATACGGAATCATACTTGCCTAAGATAAGATATTCTCCGGGATTTGCGCAGGCCAAATACAACCCACTCCAGGCTAAGTACAGCCCACTTTGAAAGTGGATCACTTGTTTTGCATGTCTGTTCCGGATTATATACTTCACTCTTGTACTACAATATACGACGCACCTCCCTTACAATATAAGACGTAGTGCCATACATTCTTTTATAATTGTTCAAATTGCGCACAGGTGATGCTGATTTTTGTTCTTCGTGCGCAGTGTCTCTGGTCATCGCATACAGCAAAGCTCCGTCGACGTGAAGGCGTGAAAAAATGGGTAACTGTTGACCTTTGTGGTTACCAGTCCACTCCGAAGCCATATTGCTGAATTCCATTTGGAGAGAGTGTTCTAAGAGGTCCTGCATTCTCGATCCATTTTGCCGAAGTGATTGTTTCACCGTTTCTGTCGTGGTCGGTCATTACTTTGACAGGTTCCTCCTCTGCAATGTTAAAGATCTCAACAAGGTTCTTTGATTGTAACAAGAACTCAGTATCTGATACGGTATCCATATTCTCTCCAAAGGCATTTACAACCATTTTGCTTGAGTGGAATGTTCGTGAGGCCTCGTTCATGCCCATTCTTAGATCAAAGAGTTTCAAATCCGAGCCGATATAGGAGCAAGTCACACTGTGATCACCTTGACACTTAACATTAATAACCGATTTGCTTTGGCCCGAAAAAAATGCCATATTGCCCTTGAACGGTGCTCTAGCATCCAGCACTCGCAATCCGCCACTCCGAAACCCCACGCAGTACAGGTTTCTGTCTCGAAAATCGATGGAAAGTGCATCACCTTGCAGCTTCACAGTATTAGACTTCAGCAGGGCCCCTCTATCCAGATCATACTTTATGATACCTCCGTTACAGCAGGCGACCAAACAATCAGCCTCCGCATTGTATGCCGAGGAGTTGAACGATCCCCGGGGGTTGACGATATGCTCTGACTCTTTGATCTCACCATCATCGTCATAAGTCGTCAATTCAATCTCACTGGGCTCATCTAACGAGCCCATCCAAGTCCTTACGGTCAGTGGAGTCGTGCTCGACGTTTCAAATGATCGAAGGACAGATGTGTTCTTGTCTATACGGTTGAGCAGGAGCTTGCACTCTCCTGAGGATCGATACTGGTAGATATTCACCACATCGCTAGCAACAAAAGAGCTCTGTGGGAATGAAGCCAGTTTCTTGAGCTGTGTAGAAGCGGGATGCTCAATGTTCTCTTCCAAGGTCAGCGTTTCAAGAGCGTACTTCCGTAACTTGTTGATGGTTTCGCCACTCGATTGAAACCGCAGCTTGTTTTTCACGGTTAGGTGTGCATCATGGATTGTCGGTAGCTTTTCCAGCTGCTCCTTGTCTATCTTGAGCCTCTTTCTTTTCTGGGCATCGCATTGCTGATTAAACTTGACAGTCGAACTATTGTAGTCATGAAAGGCCGTATTGCTGCTCTCCAGCTTGAAGTATCGTTTCTTCACAGGGTCAAAGAAGTATCCAGGGATTTCCGCTGGCATTCTCAAGTGGTGGAAGCAGGCAAAGCTCTTTTAGTCCTTTGTAAGATTGTGTACACTTTTTCTGCTGGTACCACATACTCTCACTTCCCCAGCTAAAAATCCGGCAATGCCGATCGATGCAACCAGGTATGATGAAATGAGCAAACAATGAAACTATTTGATGAGCTTTGTGGAGCTCAAGAGCCATATTGTATTATAACTTCTAGAGTCGGTGGTCACCTAGAGTCTGGATCCAGATATTATTGTGGTATTAGCATGGTGCCTAAGAAATGGTACAGCGTATATAGCGTTTTTCTCTTCCCATGAAGACGGCGTAGTACTGATTCGAAAAATCAATCAAACATTTATTGAAAGCCTTCGGGTCTTCGTTAACTCCACCTTCTCACTGGGTCTAATTTAGGTTTTCACCGATTCCACTGCCTGCTATTCAATAGTCTCTAACTTTTTGTGCCACAGTATCGTCGAAAGTTTCGGACCTTGACGCAACGACCAGAAAGTCTGCCTCCTATTCAGCCCTTGCCCGAACTTCTGCCAGACTTTGGTGCTTCCAACGTGCTGCATTTATCATTGGGTATCTCATGATCCGCTTCTCTCACTCCATGTATTGTGAAATTCCCGCTGAAGTCTGTATCGCATTCACCTTGTAAAAGTGCTTAAAGGGCTCCCAAGAAATTACTCTCTTGCCCGCCATCAGTAGCGTACAAGAAGTAGGAAAAGCTGTGTAGAATAAGACCTTCTCTGGATGATGATAAAAAGGAGACTGAACTCACGAAGAATCAGGTATATAAGGAATTATTTGAACGCTGGAGTATAATGATAATAGCACTACAGAATAGAAGTGAAAGATGACCACAAAGATTCATAAAAACACACAACAAATCAAAATATGAACCCCACCATGCTAACAATCCAACCAGCGAACAGAAACCAGAAATCAGAAACAGAAACAGAAACAGAAACAGAAACAGAAATATATATGCGGAAGTCAAACAACGTCAAACGGAAGTTCAAATTCAAAGAAACAGATCAGTGCATATGACATCCTCAACGGCATTCATTCAATTTCTCTCATGCCATCAATTTACAGAATCTGAGAAGTGGATCACAGTTCTTCCATGGATACCGCCCCTACCCGATCTTCTGGAGTTCGTCGCAAGTGGGTACGGAATGGCTGGATCATCATTTGTGAGCTCTGCAGAAGCCCAGTCTGCTGGCGAAAAGGCTCTATTCATGATAAGAGACTGAGCTCTGGACTCTGCCGCAGGATTTGTCCCGGGGAGCGAGTTCACTGGCTGGGACTCAACTTCACGACGGCAAAGAGGGCACGAAACGTTTGACTTCAACCACTCCAAAAGACAGGACCGACCAAAGACATGGTTGCAGGGCATCTTCACCGGGATGTGCTCCTGTTGTTTGCGTGGCTGCTCTTCTGTCTTGGGAACTTTCTTCCTGTAGATGAAGTTCAACTCGCCATGGCTCTTTGCTGTAGCGTCTCTCGGTATAAGAATACCGGGATCTCCATCAATCTCGGTACACCTTTGCCTTAGAGCCTCGATTCTTTTCTGGGTCCCAGCTTGTGCCGTTTGCTGTGCATTTGTAATGTATGGGCTATCGAACGGCTCGTAGCAGATGGGGCAAGAGTTCTCGGTTTCAGCCAAATTGGACAAATCCATGATTTCCAAATGATTGATGACGTCTTCAGTGGCCTGCTTTTTCATCGGTCTGCCACTGCCTCTAATGGCGCCCTCAATCAAGTCCCTTAGCTGTGGCGGGATGTTACTAAAGTTGAAGATGGGTTCGCCCGCCACCTGACCCTCTGGTGTGATGTTGGTTCTATTGAGTGTCACGGAGAACTGCGGCACACTGTTACCGAACGCTCCCCTGAAGAGAACGTCGGGCTCTGTGGCCGCCACCTGTTCGAGATCCACTCCAGCCGGGGGAACAATGATAGGGACGATCACATGACGCCGGTGTAAGTGCTGCGGTTGTGGGTGCTGGTGGGGATTCGCAGGCGGATCACCGGATCTTTGGGAATCACTGCTCTGTGAGTTCCCCTGCTGCGACATTGTGTCTGTGTTTTTCTGAGTGGGGGAGGGAGGGATCAATTAGAATTAGCTTCGATGATGATGACGATCTGATGAGCTCAGCGGCGGCAGCGCGGGCAAAATTACAAACGAGCGGCCGGAATTCGATAAAGAGCGAACCGGAATTGATCGAATGTTCCCGAACAATAACCCGGAATCCGGGATCCGGGATCCGGGATTGTGATGGTGTACAGGTGTTTACCGTCGTTGGCCCCGTTCGTTTTTCGCGAAATCTGTGCTCGATTTTCGTTGGTTGGAACGCAAAATTTCGCCATTGGACACACGCAGAGCCGCCAATTGCACAAGAACTGACAACCCAAAACAAACGCCAAACACACAGTGCACAGTGCAGTACCTATCGGGCGCTTTTATTTACACGACAAAGACCGACTTGAGCAGCACTGGAGCGGAATATTGTGCACTATCGACACCGGAGAGAGAAACGATATTGTTTACACTCTTTCCAGATTGTGACAACAGCAACAACAACAATAACAACAACAATAACAACAACAATAACAACCAGACGGATAGCATCTGCGGTTTATAGACGCTATCGGATCAGGAAACTCTTCGCCGTAAGATCAAACTGATAAGGAAGTCATGAGTGTGAGTCTTTACCACGTGCAACCAGCAGGCGGTATACTAACCCCCTTCAGATCAATCCAGTTGTTCTCAAGGATGAACTTGACAAGATCAAGTCCTCGATCCAAGACGTGAAAAGCCTCTCCTTCTCGAACAACGACACGCTCAATAAGAGATTGAACGACTTCGTTGAACGCACAAACGCCAAGATTGGACAGCTAAACTCAGTCATCGATCTGTTGATCAAGGAGAACCAAGAATTGAAGGCTGTGCTCACTAACCAGAGATTTATCATCCAATCAGTCAACCCATTCAACCAGGGATCTCAAACTACACAAGTCCAGTCTGCACAGATGGCTGGCTCTGCTCAGAATTCTCTCTCCTTGCCATTGACTGACAGCTTTCTTCCTCCAAATGGCATTCCAGTTTCCACAGGGCACACAGAGCAGAGGGGCCAGCATTCTGGCCACAGTTCGGAACAGCAGGCCCAGCAACGGCAAGCTCAACAACAACAGCACAGTACACACTCTCAACAACAAGTGCAACAGACCCAACCACCCGTGCCGCAGTCTCAATCCCACCACCAGAGCCATCATCAGAATCCGACTAATGGTGTTTTGGACAGCTCATTGGTCGAGTCTTCTACAAATACTGGCATGTTGAGATTCATCAACAACCAGTACGTTGACGATGAGCAAAATCTCAACAATCAAGGGCCCAGTGGGCACAACCCAAACTCTAGAATTGACTTTGTTTTCATGGATCCGAGTGCCAACAGATCCAGGCATTACAGATCCAACTCAGCAAACTACCCAGACGGTAGTCAAGACGATGAGAACTCTCCGATGTCACAGCTGACGCCTCCACAAACCGGCAGCAGATTACAGAAATCTGCAACCAGACAAGGGGAATACAGCGCCGAGAACTACGACTTGATCATCCACAATGACTTCAACAAGGTGGAAGATATCTACTATGAGTACTATAACTCCCTAAAGCCACAGGTTGAGAGAGTACAAAAGGCATACAAGATCAAGAAGATCAGAAAATACCAAAAGATCAAGGCTTTGGCTGTCAGAATTGACAGATATAAAGAGATAAAAGGCTGCTCTTTGACGGAAAGTTTCCAGTTCTTCGACAACTTGAGGATTGCCGAGGATAACACCAAGAGATCGATTGCTTGGCTTTATAACACTTTACCCGACATTCTTAAGAGAATAGGGCTTGAGGACCAGCTCAAGAGAAATGCAGGTGCATGAGATGCAATTTTACAGCCCCCTGCTCCATTCATGACAAACGCCTCTTTATAATTGGCCACTGTTTTATAACGCCATCTTTTCTTTTCGTGATGCCCCTTTCCTTGATTGCCTCTACTTTTTATGATATGTGTACTACTATTATACGTTCACCTGGAACTTTGATTGTACTGGTTCAACCACACGCACGCTCCCTAGCTGCATACTCGAAGCTTACCATTGGCTTAAGGCCCCACTTTGACAGCATTGCCTTATCCTCGTCCCAACCATTGCACATTGTGGTCAGCATCTTCTTGCCCGTGAAGATTGCGTTGCATCCAGCCATAAAGCACATAACTTGCTCGGTCTCCTTCATTGTGTATCTGCCCGCTGCCAGTCTGATGATTGACGTTGGCATCACCAATCTCGCAGTAGCGATAGTTCTGATGATGGCATCGACCTCCACTTTCTTGTCCTTCACCTCCTCATACATGGGTGTTCCATTGATTGGAACGAGCCTGTTGATAGGGAGAGACTCGGGATGCTTGGCCATAGTGGCCAAAGTGTGGATGAACGAAACTCGGTCGCCATCAGTCTCACCAAGACCCAAAATACCGCCAGTACAGGCCTTTAAGCCAGACTTGTGCACATTATCGATAGTGGCCAGTCTGTCATCAAAAGTTCTTGTAGAGATGACTTTTGGGTAATGTTCTCTGGAAGTATCAATGTTATGGTTATAAGCAGTTAGTCCGGCACTCTTCAACTCTGCCGCTTGGTCCTGGTCCACCATACCAAGTGTAACACAGCTTTCAAGTCCAAGTTCGTGGATCCCCTCGATCATTTGTTTTACTTTCTTGAGGTTGTTCTTTCTTCCCTTCATCTCTCTCCATGCAGCTCCCATGCAGAATCTAGTTGACCCATTTTCCTTAGCCTCTTTGGCAGCAGCAAGCACTTCATCCACCTGGACGACTCTCTCTGCCTTGACACCGGTGTCATAGCGCTGGGACTGGGCGCAGTACTTGCAATCTTCCGTGCAACCCCCGGTTTTGATGTTCATCAACGTGCACAGTTGTACCTGATCTGGGCTATGGAACCGTCTGTGCTGCACTTGAGCGTGGAACATCAGATCTGTCAGCGGCGTATTGAATATGGTTGTGATTTGCTCCTTTGTCCAAGTGTTTACAGGAGTTCTCAGGGATAAGGCGTATTCAATCGGGGATCGATCTGCCTTTGTCATGAGAGGCTCCTTGTCAATGAGATCAGGGTCAAACAGAGCTGTCGCACTGTTTGTGGCCAGCCCACGCTTGAAAGCACGGTTAAGAGCAATTGTGGAGCCCAATGTACGTCTGATTGACAAGTACGACATCTGTTATGGACAAAGTGAGGAGTCCGGGGGAATGCAAGAGCATAAACCAACAATCATTTAAGGGTTATTTGTTGGCCATTTCCCTGCCTGGAGTCATATGCAGTCATATGCTGACTCAGATAAGTACTAGAAATAGCAAATATCAGGGAGTCATCCAATTTGACCGATATTGATCTTTTTTTCAGATCAAATGTTCTATTATACCAATAAAAAAGTAGTTATGTACCCCTGATTCAATTTGTAGGACGGTAGTCCTTAATTATATTTTGATCATGACCATATTAATTATCCAGGCACGGCTGACGACGTTAGATCACGTCGTCGTGAGATTAATATCAGTGCACGTGCCAGATCACGTGATCAGATTTCACCGTTGCTACAAAAAATTTAGTGACAACCGTGAGGTTCGAACTCACGCCTCCGAAGAGACTAGGACCTTAACCTAGCGCCTTAGACCACTCGGCCAGGTTGCCATTTCATGAGTAAGCTGCACACACAGATGTACAGTATCAGCAGTCGGAAAGTCCTAAATAGGCAATATTCCTTTTGAGGGTATTAATTGATCTTTTCTCGCACGAAATGAGGCTACATCTGGTGGAGTTAGAGGAGCCAACCAAGTGGGATTCCAGTTTCCGGGGCAGTGAAAAGCTGGTAAGAAGATAGCCTTAAGAGTAAGACTCAGCAAAAGCTTTGTCATTTTTCACAGCATAAAACCAGAAAAGACAACGCTCATTGGCACGATCACATCCGGAGAGCACTGCACAGACCTTGACACATAATTCGACTACGCCTTGCAAGACACTAGGGGAAACGTTAAACGCATATTACCGAGAAAGTCAACTCTTGAATAGATATAGATGCAGGTAATGAGCTATCAAGAAGATACGCAGGAGTTCATCGTGAATCGCATCGACCGGGCGAGACTCGAAACGAGACAGTTGTACCAACAGATAGATAAGGTCAAAGCGAAGCTCCAGGACTCAACATTGAAAGACTGTGCTATAAACGTGCCGTCTCTTTCTAAAAAAGCACTGAATCTCAAGCCGCTCCATATACTCAAGGGCCATAACACCAAGGTGGCGGATATGAAATGGGCGGCAGATAGCAAATCCATCTTGAGTTGTTCCCAAGACGGGTTCCTCATCGTTTGGGATCCAGTGACAGGGATGAAGCTGAATGCCATTCCTCTGGACTCACAATGGGTACTATCATGTGCCTACTCACCCAACTCTAAGCTCGTTGCTTCAGCTGGGCTCACAAACAACTGCACAGTGTATAGCGTTCCTGAACTGGACGACTCTGGTGCGTTTCAGCAGCGCATAGTGACCGTTTTCAAGGGCCACGTATGTGGGATCACAGCCTGCGACTTTGTGGACAACAATACGCTGCTCACTGCCAGTGGGGATCTGACATGTGCACAATGGGACGTTGGCAAGGGTAAGTGCGTGGGAGAGTTTTTGGACCATTTCGGAGATGTGCTTGCAATGAGCATCGACAAAAAGAGCATCAGGGGAGGTAACTGCACGTTTGTGAGCGGTGCCTCCGACGGATACGCACGTATATGGGATTCACGACAGCCCGGGTCGGCGGCGCAACAGTTCTTTGTTTCCAACAGTGACATTACGAGTGTACAATTCTTCCCTGATGGTAATGCCTTTGCGACGGGCAGTGATGATGGAATCGTTAGGTTGTACGACTTGCGCGCAGACTGCGAGCTGGCACAGTACTCGCTGCATACGGCATCACAGCAGCAGCACCGACAAAGCATTGAGCAGACATACTTCCAGCAGTCGCCGATGTATCAGCAGCAACTTGAATCCAAACAGTCTCAAACCCATTCCCTCGAAGAGCTGAGCTCTGCACTGGACGTTACTGGTATCATGTCTTTGGACTTCAGCCAATCCGGAAGACTGATGTATTCATGTTACGCGGAGCAGGGCTGCTACATATGGGACACGCTGAAGGCTGAGGTTGTTGGAAAGCTCGAAGGCCACTCAAATCGTGTTGCAAAAGTGGCTGGTGCCCCTAATGGCTACGCGGTGGCCACATCTTCATGGGACTCGACGATGCGTGTATGGACGCCGTCATATGTATGACCAAGAAAATACTACGCGTACAACAACTAGGCGTCGATTCCCTAGCTTCAGGTCCTTCCTTACTCTGTAGCTTAAAAACACAGCCACTGCAAATTTACTCGGTACGCTTCTTCACGTACTCGAACAAACTCTTTAGAAGCGAGTCTGGCAAAGTGTAGAGGTCCATTGTGAACTCGCCTTCCTCGACATCGTTCTTGATGTTCATGTCTGGTGTTTTGTTGTCGGTGACCATCTGCACAACTCCTAAAAGATCATCCTCAGAGAGCTTTGTCAGCCCTTCCGCAAGACGCTCCATGTCCACCGATCCCTTGACACTGGTAGCCAGTGTTGAACTACTCTGTTTGGCTCGCTTGGCCTTGTTTGCATCGGCACCCAGGGCACGACGCTTGTCCCCCAGCGAAGAGTCGCCGGATGGCACACTTCCAGACTCGGTGAGGACGAGTCTCAGCTTCTCGCTCTTCAAGGGACAGTGGATGACATGATCTACCTCGTACCGTTCGCTGCGGAAGTTCAGATCGTGGGCCAACTTGCGGTCACCAGCCTTGTCCACAAAGGTCAACGTGATTCCAAGCTCAAACTCTCCCCATCCTTGTTCCTCTATCTTGAACGGGAATTTCTTGAGGGAACGCACAGGGTTGGCGAAGGTGGGATGGAGATGGTAGGTCACCTTGTCAAACAGGTTTGCAGCGACGGCGTTGCCAGCTTCGTCGAGCACGTACACCTCGATCGACCATTGGCGCACGGGGAATCCCTCTGGAGGCAGCGGCAGCCCCTCGACGATGTGCTGGTGTGTCACAATACGTACAGTGCGGTCCACAGATCTAGCCTGGATGGGGTGATGTTAGCAATGGTAAGTCATATTTGCCGTCCCAGCGCTGATCATGTTCCCCTTCTCACGGTGATGTATCATCGCTTGAAGCAGCAAAATCGGTGCGCAAAACAGCCAATGTGTGCGTTACCTGGTAGTAGCAGTACACGGTATTCACTAGAAACTCACTTCTGACATCTCGTCGTGTTGTTCCTCGAGTCCCTTGAGACGTTTTTTTGCAGATTTCTCTTTCCCCTTTGAACTGAAGTTCCCCCCGGGTCTTTTTTCGCTTGCCCTACAGCTCAGAGATCATGAACAGAGATCGAATGCCCGAGCTATAAGCTACTCCAATGGCTATTACTACAACCGATTGCGCATTTCTATCTCTTTCATAAGTCACACCAATGCAGCAAACACAATCGCAACAAGCAGAGCGAGCAGCCCTTGGGAAATCTTCGCCAAAGCTGCACCATTGGAGATCCGGAACGGGTTCTTGATGGTCTTCTTTCTCTTCGCTCCAACGGTTCCACTTGTTTTGACACCTCCACTGGTCTTGCCCTTTCCCCTAGTTGGCCGTTCCCCTTTGGGAAGTCTGGTACTGCCAGGACGTTGTTCAAATACGTTCTTTGAGACAGTAGAGTTCGAGGCATGAGTGTTGTCGGTGGACAAGATCTCGTTCCCCTTGCTGCCAGTCTTGGTGTTGGAGCCATCCCCAACAATCTCAGACACATTTCTGGAGCCACCTTGTTGTTCTTTTGGCCTTGCTGAGTTCAGCGGACTTGCAGGGTCGTCGATGGCGGGAGAAGAAGAGCGAACAGTTTGAATCACATCAGGAGCCAATATCAACGGATTTGGGAGTCTCCTGGCAGGCAGAGCCATCACCTCACCTGGATGGCGGTCAGGTATCAGTTGCTTTCCCCTGATGAAGGGTGTTTTCTCCAATTGTAATGCCAAAAAGTCCAACAGGTCGTCATTCATGGCAACGTGGTGGGTGAAGGAGTATTCAACATCGTCACCAATCTCCACGTTAAAGTCATCAGATGTGGGTAATGGGAAAGGAAGAGTGTGTTCCATGTCCATTAAACTGGTGGATATCAGCAAGGCGACATCCTCGTTAGAAGGAGACGCATCACTTTTGCTTGTTATAGCTTCATCGGAGATGGCCTTGGTCTTCTCCTGCGATGTATCCTCTGGCCTGTAACCTGTTACCAAGTGATACGGTGGTGGTACTTGGAAGTCACCATGGGAAACATGTGATTCGACGCTATCAGCTCTGTACCCGAACTCCGCACGATGCTCTTCGACATCTTTGGAAGCATGACTGATATATTGGTAGACCGTTGTCGTCACAGTGAGGTCCAGTTGCAGAACGCTAGTGGAGGTGACCACTTCAGTCACGGTGACTGTTGCCCCTCGGCACAGATGGAGCAAGAGGAAGAAGTTGTACCAAGTGAGTGGAAGCTTCATCAGAATCACCAAACAAGAGAGAAACCTGGCTCTTGAAGGAAGAGGAAGACGAGTGCGCACTCAGCGGTTGTATCAAATGTCCATAGTGCCATGTTTTGCCACAAAACCGCTGGAAAGCATTAGCACCATATTGGAAACGTCTTTGTGGCTGTCGAAATGCTTGGTGGGAAATAATGAAAAGCCAACGGAGAAGATGCCGCACACCAAGAGATACAATCAACAGCCAATCACTAGACACGACTACTGTCTAGCTTAAGATCTGCCCATTCCACCACAAGTCCCGCTCCATTAAATGTCATCCCACTATACCCCTCCACCTGTCCTGGCTCGGTATAACCCTTGCCATAATGTCCTCACCTGACATTCAACCTTCATGCATCAACGCACTTTGTCCACTGTAGCAAGCGAACTGCGGGACACTCCATAATTGGATAAAACCAGCATAAGGACGCCTGTATCATGCATCGATGATGCGCAATGCAGGAAGATGTGCATGCATTGTCATCGTTGCATTTTTTTGGTTTGCTTGCGCCTAAGCGGCCTTGGGCACTATGTCGTCTGGAGAATGTGTTTCAGAATGTCAGAAACGTTGCTTTCGGGTCAATGCGCATGCATAGTTTGGTTGTTGAGCTTGAAGGTTTGTGGTCTTGGTCATTCTTTTTGGACACATCCTTCGTAGTTACAAACATACCGTACAACTAGTGTCCACTGTCTCAATGCGACATCCTTTAAAACATAGCTCAATATATGTAGCCCCACCGCTTAAAAACACAGACATGAGAACTAAAACTTTTCCTCTCCACCCCCTTTTTTTTTCTTTCGCCATAACCACACATACCCTCTCTTTAGTCTTTCTCCAAGTATGCAGCGATGAGCTCAAGCAACTTGGCATCATCGTCAAGCCTATTGTGTGCACTTCGAAGGAACGGCACACATCTTTCCATAACTGCTTGTAGATCGTCAAACACTTTTTTCGAGATGGTACGTTTCAACCGTAGTTGGAGCACTTTCTCATTGACGTTGGCCTTCATGGCCTCAAATTCACGGTGGATCTGCACCATTGCATCGGTAGACAATAGCTGCTGATGCTGTCCATCATCCAGAGAAGGATCGTACATGAATTGGTTCGTTGCATCCAGGGGACCACTCTGTGCCACGGGTGTCATGGGACCAATGGTGGGTATCACTATCGAAGCTGTCGTTTCGATGCGTTGGCGCTTCGTCTCACGCGTGGAGTCTGTGATTGCTGCCAAAGGTGGAGGCCCCATGGATTGGTACATTGTCAAATACTGGTCGGGCTGGTCCTGTGCTCTTGTCATCATTGGCAGCTGTTGAAGGGTCTCCTGGAGTGATTGTGCGATGGTCAAAAAAGGTTGTGTCGGGTACTCTTTAGACACTGGTGGCCCATAGTCCAGCTGAGACACCGATGGTTCCTTGTATCCCGAAAGAGGCGTCAACTGGGTCATTGCTGGATGGTGGTATTGATTCAGGTCCAGCGTGGACTGCGAGGAGAGCGACCCATCATGCACGAACGATGAAGACGAGGACGATGATGACGATGAAGAAGATGCTAGTGATGATGATGATGATGAAGTCGATGATGATGATGATGATGATGCTGATGATGTTGATGAGTGTGATGATAGCAGAGCATCGCGGAAGAAGTCCGGTCTATCAGACGCCATCGTCAGCACACCCAGGTCAATGGCCGTGGCGATATACGACGGAGCGGTGAGAACGGTGTCGCGATGGGTCTCCCGCTGGTCTCTTGGTAGGTATATGTATCGGTGGTAGTACTCGAGGTCGATATGGCCAGCTCTTTTCAAGAAACGCACCTTGTTGATCTCGCCCGCGAGCAGTGGGTCATCGAGCACTCCTTGTTTGAGCTGTGCCCTTGTAGCGTCGTCAGTCTCTTCAAAGTTGAACAGCTGTGGGTTCCATTTAAAGCCGCTGCCGTTGGCCGCGAGTCTCTTGAACACCCTGTGGTACTTGACGATGCGGTCGTATCGGCCCTTGATGTTGATGTTTGTGAAGCGTTTGGCGCAGTGCGGGTACTTTCTGTTGAGGGCATCGGCGGCGATGTGCCAAGCCATGGAGGAAAAGCGCTGGCGGTACGGGTTGTAGTAGTCCTGGCCAGTGGAGAGCTTCTTGAGCTCGATCATGCATGCGAGCTTGGTGCTTGGTTTCCACCTGTCGTAGTTTGACTGCTGCCGGCCGCACATCTGTCAGCGAGAGCGATGGTGTGCGATGTCAGAGTGTCTCGGTGGAGTGGAGTGGAGTGGAATGGAGTGGAATGTAGTGGAAAGGGGAATGAGAGAGAGAGAGAGGCTGATAGCGAGAGAATAACTCCCTGGGCAGTTCAAGGAAATCACAAGACAAGTCAAGTCAGACACCAACAATTGACACGCCTCTTCGGCGTCGATTGACGAGGGATGGGATGGGGAAGGCCTCTTTATAAACCCGCTTACAGCTGCGGCCCCTCTCTCTGTCTCTCTCTCTCTCTCCCCCCCCCCCTCTCCTTCTCTTTCCCCCAGATCATGCCAACTTTTGTCCCGCCTTGCGGTGGACGCATGTAGGTTTTTTTTCTTCTTCTTTCTTCCCTTTCCAGTGCTTTGTTCGCTTGCATGCGACAGACGGCGAGCGACGCTGCTTAGCGTGTGCTTTTTGGCTATTGTTCTAGGCCCCCCCCACCCTATTGTGGAGACCAGCAGGTGGTATGTGGTGTGTGAATTCCAGTCTCATCCCAACGGAGCTTGTACACACAGTCGCTCCGAGTCCACACACACATCCAGCGCAAACTCTGAGGGCCTGTGCAGGGAGGGCCACCAGGGCCACCACCCACACAATGCGGCCAGGGATTGCGGACCAGATGCAACCCCCCGGCTTCATCTCCGATCCGAGCTCCGGCCGAGCTCCGGCCGAGCTTCGGCAGATCTGCGCCGTTGGAGACTCTGCGCACTGCAGCACATGCAATTACGAGGTGCTGCAGCCAGGGCGAACGCGCAGCGCCGTCACTAGAAGGCGCCGTTTTTATTACTTCCAGAACACCCTTCCCGAAGCAGCCAATGGCTCATGAGGCGGTTGTTGGCTCCAAGGGCCATCGCTTATCGGGTGCCAGTACCAATTCATTGATTGCCCTGCAGCGCATCGCACTGTTCGAACCTGGACGCTATCACGGGCCCAGCTCACATTCGGGGACTGCTTTGGAACTGTTTTACCGTCACTGCCTCCCGCTTCCAGTGGCTGCTGCTGCTACTGCTGCTGCTGCTGCTGCTGCTCGACATGCACACTGCCCGACCGCCGTTTGCTGCGGCAGATAGTCCCAGACACAGGCAGCATACCGTGGCATGCCTTAACAGGGTGCATGCCTGACGAAACAGCGGGATGTTGACAGAATGGAACAGAAGGGTAATCACACCTAACACAGACCATTGCATTTTACAATTACACCTGCAGACATGTCCATCACCATTGGAGACATGTCGATGGAATTGGCTCACCAGCCAGCGACCGCCTTTGCCTGTGCGCTATATCCTCCTGAGGTGTAGTACAACATTAGAACCAAAAAAAAAAAAAGATAAAAAAATAAAAACACAGTGCCAGAGAGTGTGGGTGAATGTGGCTGGTCCCCTATTGCCATCGAGAGCTGCACATCTGCACTGTGTACTACGTATGTCGTATTCTACCGGCGATCGTACGCCGTTCAGTCCCAGCACCGCCTCATCCCTCCCCATCGTGTTCTAGAGGCCATGCGAGGGACAGTGTAGGAGGAGTGCAAACTGCATCGACCCATCCTCCTTTTTTATGAGGGTCTGTGTGTGTGTGTGTGTGTGTCTTTTTCCACCATCCAGCGTACGCTGTTCGCTGTCCGTCTTTCCAAGCGAAGGGCTTAAAGTCACATTTCGATGCCGCATTTGGTGGAAGCTCGGCTACCAAAGGGGAAAAAAAAAAAAAAAAAAAAAAAAAAGGGGGCTCCGTGACCGGAATTGAACAGCAGCAGCCACAGCTTACGGGTTAATTTTGTCGCCTACTCCGACATCTCATGCGTGTGGGGAGCATGAGCCCACGTGAGGGCCCGAGGAATGCTGAGATGTGAGATTAGGACGGTGGGCGGGATTAGGGTTGGCCGGACTGCGTGCACGTGACTCAGCCACACCCTCGGGTCACCGGAAAGAAAGCGATAAGGGGTCACGTGCCGCGCACTCCGATGGCCCAGCGGCTAATCGCGGGGTCAATGCCAAAACACAAAAGAAAGACAGCGCGGGGGGGAGAGAGAGGGAGGAAGTGAGGTCTAGCGAGGAAGGCAGCAGGCACTGGTGTGCTGGCTTATCACCACTATCTACCACAATCTCTCTCCTACTGGCTTAATCAACACTTCCCGGTCTCCTGTCCGTTGCTCCACACTGCGCATGACCAACCGCCCCCCGTCCACAGCTGGTGCGAAAATCCCAATCTGCGGGTCACGAACTCTTCTCGATGACATCCATACAACCGTGTCACGTTCCTATGACCGCAATGCGGGTCCCCGTATAAATAAGCCCACAATTGCTGCCCAAACACAGAACATACAACACTCACAAACATGTCCACCTTCCAGTACCAGGAACAGCTCAAGAAGCTGCCCATCCCGGACCTCAAGCTCACCTGCGAGAACTACCTCCGTGTCCTCAAACCGTTGCAGACCGAGGAGGAGCACAAGCTCACCGTCGCAGCTACGCTCGAGTTCCTCCAGAACTCAGGCCCTTACCTCGACCAGCAACTCAGGGAATACGCAGAGTCACGGCCTTCTTACATTGAGCAATTCTGGTACGACTCATACCTCAACTATGACTCTCCAGTGGTGCTCAACCTCAACCCTTTCTTCCTTCTCGAGGATGACCCAACACCCTTGAACAACACACAGGTGAAGCGCGCAGCGTCGCTCACCACCTCCTCCCTGGAGTTTGTGCGTGCCTTGAGATGCCAAGAATTGCCACCTGATATTATCCGCAATACGCCACTCTCTATGGAGCAGTACCACAAGCTCTTTGGATCCTCCAGAATCCCCACTTCAACAGGCTGCGTCATGCAAAGCGACCCTTCCTCGCACCACATCATCGTCCTTTCGAGATCGCAGTTCTATTGGTTTGACGTCTTGGACAAGGAGAACAACTTGATCCTCACCGATGCAGAGCTCGCTTTCAACTTTGACAGCATCTTGAAAGACTCGGCCAAATCGACTCCATCAGAAATCGCAAGATCCTCCTTTGGTGTACTCACAACGGAAAACCGCAAAGTTTGGGCAAACACAAGAAGTGCTCTGCTCAACGATTCAACAAACTACAAGATCATACGCATCATCGACACCGCATTGTTTGTCGTTGTCCTCGATGACATCGAACTCGAATCGCTCTCAGATCTATCCAAGAACATGCTCTGCGGATTGAGCATCCTGGAGAAAGGTGCACAGGTTGGTACATGCACAAACAGATGGTACGACAAGCTACAGCTCATTGTCACCAAGAACGCCAAAGCAGGAATCAACTTCGAACACACGGGTGTCGATGGCCACACTGTGCTTAGATTCTGCTCGGATATATACACCGACACCATCCTCAAATTTGCCAAGGCGATCAATCCAAACTCTCCATCGATCTGGAAATCCACTTCCCCGTCATTGCTCAAGAAGGACCGCATCGATACAAATGTTGTCACCATCCCACGCAAGTTGGATTGGAACCTAACGTCTGACCTATCCCTCGCCTTGCGGTTTGGAGAGACACGGCTCTCTGACCTCATCTCACAGAACGAATTCGCCACGATGGAGTTTGGCTCGTATGGTTCTGAGATGATCAAAAAGTTCAAATGCTCACCGGATGCCTTTTGCCAAATGTCGTTCCAAGCTGCATACTACGCGCTCTATGGTAAAGTTGAATGCACCTATGAACCGGCAATGACAAAGCAATTCTACCATGGTCGTACAGAGGCTATTAGAACAGTGTCGATGGAGTCAAATCTCTTTGTCAGAAGGTTTTTCGAAAACGTTCCCATTTCAGAGAAACTTGACCTATTGCGTGCCGCCTGCTCCCGTCACAACGAAACCACCAAAAAGTGCTCCCAGGGGTTAGGTCAAGATCGTCACCTCTATGCCCTTTTCTGTATATGGAGACGCTACCTTGCAGAGCAAGAGATTGTTGATGACCAGGCTAGTGACTCCACTATTGGCAATGACATCCCCAATGACACCAAGATCACCAGGGAGATTCCATCGATCTTTGCCGATTCGGGTTGGGATAAGTTGAACAACTCCATCATTTCAACTTCCAACTGTGGAAACCCTGCATTGCGTGTCTTTGGATTCGGCCCGACGGCATCGAATGGCTTTGGCATTGCATACATCATCAAGGCCAACTCTATCACCGTTTGCGTCTCGTCAAAGCATAGACAGACCAACAGATTTGTCGACACATTGCGCAACTATCTCGAGGAGGTTAAGCATATTTATGATGAAGACGTGTCACAAAGGGCACAGTTACAGGAGAGAGGCCGTATGCAACACACGAGGTCTGGTAATTTGAACTATCTGCTCGGTGGATATGGTTACTTTGACCTGGAGGATGACGAGATCAAGAGTAGAGGAAACAGCCCGGAGAGAATGGGCTTCAGGAAAAGTGGCATCTCTGCAAGACAACTTAGCGAGAAGCTTCGTCTTGCAGAGTATTAAGCTTCTCATTATTTATGATATTTATGAAACGGCAGGTTCGTATATATATATATACAAAGCTACTATTAGTTGTCGTAGTGTATCAGTACCTAGTTTGAAAGCTACAAGTCTATCATTTTCAAAAGTTCTATTATACAGCATCAAAACATAATCAAGGTCGTTTCGACCGGTGGTGGGGACCTTAGATCAACAAGTAGGCACCAACGGCAACAGCAGCACCGAGAGCTGGGTTCAAGGCGGCACCGACACCCTCGTAGGCACTGACAGAGTATGACAGCGTAGCGTTGGAGTTGAAAGTGGTGTAAGTCGTTGGGGTCACGGTGACATCGGTGGAGGCCTGTGTGGAGATGGTGACGGTTGGGGTGGTGGTCTCATCGACGTATGTGATCTCCTCAGACGAAGATGAGGAAGAAGGAGCGACAGAGGCAGTGGACCCAGCTGGCTTCACGGTGGTGGTTGCAGTGACCTCCTCATCCTCTCCAGTGGAGGTTGAAGTGGTTGTGGTGACAGCGGAGGAGACCGTGGAGGTGTAACAGGTGTGGGTTCCACAAGAGGTGATGGTCTGGAGAACGGTCGTGTCGGTAGAAACGACGACAACGGATGTGACCTCGGTGGAGACGGCAGCGGCAACAACGGCGAAGGCGACGGCAGAGAACTTCATTGTGTATAGAGTGGGGTTTGTTTGTGAAAAGAGTGGACAGGTTGTGAGGCCAAGAGTGAGATGAGGGAAGATAGAGGAAAGAAGATGAGCAAATGCGGTGCGGGTCCAATGCTTTTATAGTTTTTGACCCTCGGTGGAGATACATGGCTCCGGAAGGTACACAGTATACAGAGGAGCGGTGAGCCTTTACGCTTTGTTTGTTTTGATCAGACGCGAGTTTTCGACGCACAGACGCGAAAATCGTGCATATGACAACGTGCGTGTTTCGCGTTTTCGCGTCGGACATTTGGCTCGGAACACTAATAGTGAGCTTCCCAAGGGTTATTGGCGAGGGAAAGGTACGTGATCGTCTGTCGAGTATATGTAACTGGTGCTTCTTTATAATTCTGTAGTGACATGGGGTCTATGGTTGATACTGTACGGGGCTCCTGTCCACGTTGCAATAACCGAGTCTAGGGCTTGTATTACTCTTCCGCTCTTAGCCTCTATGCCGTTTCCATCCACATCGATCCAGCTAGCGAGGAAGTTCCAAAAAGCACCTCGTGCAGCTCATCGCTTACGCAGGAGCTCCTTGCGTGGTCGCGTCAACAGATTCGAAGTCCATTTGTAAACACGGCCATGCACACGGGACGAGCGCAAAAACATTGCGGTCACTAGTTGAAGAGTGGGAAATGAGCTATGGTTGTGAGCTAGCTTTGTATTCCGGGCCTAGATTTGCTAGGACTGTGTTCTTCGGTTTACTGTTAGTGCCCGAGGCGAGCTCGGGGTCGAGGCTGACCAGGCCCCGTTCAAGCTGAAATATATCACTGTAGCCCAGTGTGAGCTCTATTGACCCTCACATCAAGACGGCGTTGAGGGGTCAATGACGATATGAATCATTGGAATAGAACTTTGCCCACCATATAGGACATGGTTCGATACGATGCTTGAGGCCTATCAACACGAAACTCTTGTTTGAAGAGTTTGAAAAGGACAGGGATCATGGCCGTTTTAGCGGCTCATCATTGATTCCCAAGATCCTAGTCACTGCTCATTGGAGGCTTGTCATGTATCTACAAGAACAAGATCGAAACTGGCCCTTATTAAGGTGCAAAGCCGTTCAATTTTTTTTGGCTTGTCCAGGGTGGACAAAGCCAACGATGGGACAGAGACAGTCCAAAGAGGATTTGGACAAGACAACGGAAAAACTATGGATGTCTCAGCTGTTGAAGCTCCCTGGCCATGAACACCATCAAATGAGCGGCCGGTAACACGGTGGAAACACACCCATGGCCACATTACTGAAATGCACGCTTCAACATCAGACATTTTTGAACGGGCCAATCACAAAGCAGCAGCCTACCCCCAGTCCCAAACGTCCATTTTGTCTGAAAAACGGGGCGAGGAAAAAAGGGACAACCACCAAAAAAAAACAAAACAACAGGACAACGCGGACATCTCACAAACTAAACGCTGCTGTTGGGCACAGAGAACGGAAGAGATCCCTTCAAAGAGAGGCGACAAGGAGGACTGTGCTTGTGTCGACACGAGAGAGAGAGAGAGTAGCGATGTCCGAGGAGATCAAGCTCCTGAGGGAACAGGTAAAGAACCTGGAGAACCAGATGAAGAACTACGAGAATCACATCTACATCCTGCAGAGCGACATCCAGTACACGCAGAAGACGTTCCAGCTGGAGCAGACCAAGTCGCAGAGCCAGATGACCAACCTGGCGTCGATGATCCTGGACATCATGAAGGAGTCCCGCCAGTACGAAGAGCAGCGTGAGAACACCATCCTGCAGAAGATCAACAGCATCATGAGCACCTCGGAAGAGTACGGCGGTCTGGGTGTTGGAGCTGGTGGTGGTGTAGGGGTCAACGTGAATGCCACCACGATGGGCAACGATGCAGAGTCGCTCATTGACAGCACGATGGCCGGGCTGGCACAGAACGGTGGGCAAGGCGCCCAGTCGATGATTACTTCAGGCCCAGCACGCATGGGCGCCAACGAGCAGCTGCTGAGCTCGCAGGTCATGCCGCAGCCGCAGCTGATGGCGGCCGGTCCGCAGATGCAGCAGCTCCAGCAGGCCACGCACATTGCAGCGGTGCAGCAGAACTTCCAGCAGATGCAGCAGCAGTCGAGGCAGCAGCGGGTGCTCCAGCAGCGTCATCTTCAGGAGCAGCATCGCCAGCGACAGCGACAGCAGCAAACTCTGCCACAGACCCCGCAACAGCAGAGTCAGCAACAGCAACAGCAACAGCAACAACAACAACAACAGCAACAACAACAACAACAACAACAACAACACAAACAACAACAGCACAAGCGACAGAAGAACTCATCGCCCTCTTCTGGCTCTACGGGCTCGTCATCCATGCTGGACGACCCAATGAACGGGGTCAACCCCGCCGCGGTGAGTGCACCCCGGCAGATCCCGTTAGCCATGGGCCCAGGGTTGTCCTCCACGCCTGCGGGTGCCGGTGCTGATGACCAAGTTCTGCGCAAGGAGCGCAGGACCTACGCTAAGGAATACGCCTTCGTCAAGGCCCCAACGTCCGTTGAAGAGATCTGGAACGAATATGCCATTGGGCTCAATGGCCAGCCATCGATAAAGGATCTGGAGACAGAGTACCATACGGGCTGGCGCCGTGATCCAGCAATTTCCAAAAAGTTCAACAGACGCAAGGCGATTTACAATGCCATTGAGAAGGGCCGTAACAAAGGGTTCACCGTTGACGAATGCATCCGCCTCCTGGAGGAGTATCGATACCTCGATGGCGATAAAAACCTGAAGCAGCCAATTGGCTGGCTATGTCTGGGGAACCTACCGCCGGAGCTCAAACCATGACCCTGCTTTTTCTCGACGCTGATGATGACGATGATGAAATGATAAACTGTGCTATATACTATACCTAAATCATGCTATGATGGAAGAAAAAAAAGAATACCTTTTCTGTAGTTCAACGGCTGTATGGATGGTACCCTCCACGACCCACTTGGTCTCCTCCACGACCGCGTCCTCTTCCCCCACGGCCCCTACCGCCGCGGAACCCATCTCTGCCTGGCCCTCTTGGGAACCCGCCGCCTGGACCCGATGGAAGATCTCCTCCACCAGGACCAGTAGGCAGTTGCGGAATTTGGGGCAGCTGTCCAGCAAACCCGGCTCCACCTTGCTGCTGTTGTTGCTGTTGCTGCATCATCGTCCAGTACTGTTGCAAACGTTGGAAATACTCTGCCATCGCCTCTGGTGATGCATTCTGGTCCACCGCAGGTTGTTGCGTAAACCTCTGCTGCTGCTGCTGCTGTTGTTGTTGTTGATGGCCATGCTGTTGTTGTCCACCACGGGGCTCTGCACGCTTCACCTCAATCTGCTTCCCTTCAAAGTCAAGGTACCTGTTTTGACACACTTTATCCACAGCCTCAGTCGAATCAAACGTTACAAACCCAAATCCTCTGGAACGGCCAGTGTCCTTGTCCAGCATCAACTGCGCGTCGATGATCTCACCAAACTTGGCAAAATAGGCCTCAAACTCATGAGGACGCACGTCCGGCGGTAATCCACCGACAAAGATCTTCCCTGTCTTGTTCTGCTCTTCTCTTGGGATCGATCTCTTTGGATCGATCACTTTACCATCGAGAACGTGCTGCTGTCTAAGCACTTTGTCCACAGAACTCTTCTCGGCAAATGTAAGGAATCCAAACCCTCTAGAACGACCAGTGGATGGCTCCCTCATAATCGTGTGGTCAATAACCTCTCCAAATTGTTGAAAGTACTCCTTCATAGAATCATCCGTAGTGTCCCAGTCCAACCCTCCAACGAACATTTTACCAGCATCACGATTCAGATCTGCCCTTTCCACACCCGATAAGGCATCGCTATTGGCTGAATTATCTGGTGCCGCCGATGATGTCCTATTTCCCGTCTCATCGTTATCGTTGCTGTCAGCGTCGTCCTCTTTCTTCACTGGATCATACCCGTCTTTCTCTGGTTCGTCTTCTAGGTCATCTTCCTTCACCAGCAGGATTTCCTCCTCAGGCTCCTCGATCACCTGAGGCTCCTCCTCGGCGTAGATGTCTTCGAAAAGCGCCTCTTCGTCAGAGAGGGACATTATATGACTGTACTGGTGTGTTCTTGTAGTTGCACTTCTGTATTACGAAATATCTGCTAAAAAGCTGTTCGGGTCTTGTTCCCTCAATCTTTTAGAAAATTGTGTAATTCACCACACGAGTAGCGATTCACAGTGTGTTTAGTGTGTCAAATGCACGAACAGCAGTTCAATTGCCCCTGTCTCCAGGCAAAAGACGAGAGCTCTTGCCCAATTCGCCAAGCGAAAGTTTCGGTTCCTTCTCTGTGTTTTCTCGCAAGTTCGCGGAAACGACAATTTCGCGAAACACCGCCATTTGGCGCAAAAAAAAAAAAAGTATTTTGCAAAAACTCGATGGGGGGCCCTCATCTCATCTCATCTCAAGGTCTTCTAGCACCATCTCCGTGTTCCAAGGATGAAAGAATACGTGATATTCCTTGCTCAGCAGCATCCCTCATTCCGTGTTGCGGAGATTGCAGCGCTTGCAGAGCTCTACGACATCGAGGTGGACCTCTCATCGCACAACGACAAGAGCCCATTCCTTGTTGTACGATTGGAGGACGATGAGTCTGCCAGGAGGCTCGTGGCGAGGGGTGTGCTATCCCGTGGTATCTATGAGCTGTGGGGTGTGGGTGCCACAGAGCAAGAGCTGCATGAAGATGTCAAATCCAGATCAGAGCACCTATGGCCGACGTATCATAAATCTACGTTCAAGTTTGATGTACTCGGATACAAAGGAAAGAGAAACAACCAGGAGAAGATCAAGCTCATCGAGAGATTCTCCTACATGAACTTTGATGGTCCAATAAGAATGAAGAACCCAGAGCAGGTTTTCACGATATTGGAACATTATGATCCTCCTACTGATCATGCTCCAGCGGAGTTCCCAGTGTACTTCTATTTTGGTAGAGAGATCGAGCTAAGTGCTAGATCAAAGGGTCTAGTAGATAGGTTTGACCTCAAGAAGAGAAGATACATCGGTACAACGACGTTTGAAGCAGAGCTGGCACTAGTGACGTGCAATTTAGCACATTGTGGTGCTGGCCAGATCATGTACGATCCCTTTGCTGGTACAGGCTCATTCCTTGTTGCCGGTGCACAGTTTGGATGTCTAACTATGGGATCTGACATTGATGGGCGTTTGATCAAAGGAAAGGGGAATCATACCATCAAAGCCAATTTCAAGCAATACGACTTGCCGCATCTCTTTATGGACGTTTTAACCATGGACTTTACGCATAATGCATTCAGAGAGAACATGGTCATTGATACCATCGTTTGTGATCCGCCGTATGGTATCAGAGAAGGGTTGAAAGTCCTTGGGGCACGCAAGCCAGAGAGATTCGAAGGGAAGGAAGACGTCGTCATCGACGGTCAAAAGGCATACTTGAAAAAGCACTACATTCCAACGAAGAAGCCATATGAACTAGATAACCTCCTATATGATCTCTTGGAGTTTGCATCGCAGAGACTGCCCATTGGTGGACGCCTGGCATTTTGGATGCCCACCGCAAACGACAACTTTGAGCCAACCACCATACCATTGCATAAGAACCTGGAGCTGAAGCATCATCTGGTGCAGGAGTTCAACAAGTGGTCTCGGCGACTCCTAGTGTACGTTAGCCGTGGGCCGGGCTTCAATGGCGAAGAGAATAGAGCGGTCACGATGCATGCAGAGTTTAGAAAGATGTACTTTAGATCGAAAAGAGTTGGAAGTGCTTCGCCTGCACCGGAATAAAACACCAAAGCAGACCAACTACAAGCAACCACATCCCATAGAAATGTATAATATGCGTAGTATTTATGCCAGAGGGGGAGGGGGGTTCATAAGATTCAGTAAGAGCAGCAAGAGTTTGTCCTATTGTGCTCGTTTGTTGTTGACAGATCGATGCTTCTCTTGTTTCGTAATCGCTGCTCATCAAAATAGCAACGGTTTTCAACCAGGTCTTTTATCACAGTGTCAAAGAGGCTATAAACAAGGTTGGAATATTTTGCACTCGCCTCAAAGGAAGCATTGATCTTGAAGCCCGAGTATTGCCTGCTCACGTGTTCGACAAGCTCCTTGACATCCTCACTGGAGACAACCTTGTTTCCCCGGTCGATCTTATTCCCCACGAGGTAGAAAATTGTCCTTGAAGCGTCGCAATTCTCGTAGGACTCCTCGATCCAATGGTAGAGGCCTAGAAAGGATTGCATGTCAGTCACGTCGTACGTGAGTATCACACCGTTGGTTCCCTTGTATAAAGACGGTATGACGTTGCGATATCTCTCCTGGCCAGCAGTATCCCATATCACTGTCTTGAAGAACTTGCCATCAACCTTCACCACTTTGGCCTTCAGGTCAACTCCTACTGTAGTCTTTGTACTGTTCTCCAAAAACACGTCATCACAGTAGCTCACTATCAAGGAAGACTTTCCAACACTAGCATCTCCTATCAGTAAAAGCTTGATCATCGAGCTTGTCTTGACACGAGCGGAATATGCCAGATCATGCTCCACTGTGTGAAGGCTTTCAATCGGGTCTGACACAGAACGCAGTGTTGGGGATTTGAGCTGGTGATCAGCATCTGAGTGGAACGTCCCAACGATAGGCACTATGGGACTCCCACTTGTGCGAATATAACTTCTTCTCTTCTCCTTCCTCTCGCTCATCTCTTAAATGTGCTGGGTTAACTTTTGCTTTCCCGCAGCCTGGTTTCAAGAATTCTCACCAGCGGTACTGTGAGCCAAGTTGTAGAGCCGGCAATGGCTGTTGGGTCCTCCCGCAGTATGCGAATCCGGGCACAGATGGGGCGCCTTCTCGCTGTTGTGTTTGTTTGTTGATGTTCCAGTGGGGCGCCTTCAAAGCTACGGACTGGCACGTGCAGAATTGGCAGACCTACGATTATTGAGAGGTTGATCCCGACGCTATTGCTGAAATAAAATACTGGTTAATGGGACTTGAGTCTATACACACCGGCATGAACTAGTGTAGTGCCGCTGGAGTGCCAGATCTGTCTTTCTAGCATGAAACGATCTGCTATTTTAGTGAAGAACTCGGTCTCGGAATATGGCTCTCGGAACTTGTGGACCAAAACCACCCTTGTTTGCGCTGATGATTCCCTTATAAGGACATTGAGCAGTGCATCATAGTATGTCGGATTATATGTGCAGTCGGTAGTGATTATTATGTCCCATTTGGTCCCTGTTGCCAAGTCTGATTCCCAATCAAGCTCATCGAAGGTCACAGGTGACCGGTTCAGATCAATGTTCATTTCACACAGCTCACGGGCATCGGGAAGATCTGTCGCAAGTATCCTGCTCTTTGAAACAATTTTGGACAGATGAACAGACACCAACCCAATCCCTGTCCCGAGCTCAAGAACGTCCAGGCTCACGTCTAAGGGACCAAGTAGGTACGTCAAGTGTTCCCGACTGAGACCTACCACAAAATTACCAGCATCCCAAACGTGTCTGGCGATGCTTCCTGAAAGTTCTTCATATAGTAGAGTACTTGACAGAGTCCTTATCGCAATCCTGTCGGTCTTGGCTGGAAGCTGGTCCAGAGCAGGAATCTCTAGCAGGTCGCTCGAGACAGGGATGAACTGCACCTTGGAGCTCCTCACCACTGATGATTCCGAACAGCCATCAAACAAAGAGGTGTCTAAGTCTTCAAAAGTCTCTTTGATGAGCTCCTCCGCCGTTAGCTCTTCATGGTTCAGCACATCAACCGTCTTGGAAGAGTCCAAAACATGGACGTAAATGGAAACCAGTGAACCCATGGGCAGCTCTTTCAAAGAGCATGCAATACTAATGTTGAGTGATCTCTTCCCAGCAGTCCATTTCTCCTCTCCCTTCTTAACAGTCCTGAATTCTTGATTGATCCTTGAACGGTCATTATTCTTGTGGCATCGAACCTCGAAAGACACCGTTGTTTCACCATAGAAGAACAGTTCTCCAAGGTCATTTGTCAAAGATATTGTCGTTCGGAGATCATATACAGGATTACTGGGTCTTGTATGTGGTACGGATGCGTTTCTCGCAACTGTGAGCGGTTTGAGGAGTTTGATCTGTTGCATGGGGGGGGGGAGGGGCATAGCAAGTTTTTTAAGCTTTGCGATGAGATTCTTGAACCTCTTCCGTAGCCCGGGGGTGTCGATAAATGGAAGAGATTCAGGACATCTCGTTCATATGACCATGGGTTGTGAAGACTACAAATTCTCAGATGACCCAGCAACGCCTCTGTTCTTTATTATATGCACATGTTTTGACTCACTGAAGCTTCACCTGGGAAACGATATCACCAAACTTTTCCCTAGCCAGTTCTGGGTTCTTGAGCAAGAACTTTCTCAGAAGGTTTTTCTTGATATTCTTCTTCAAGTCCTGTGGTTCCTTCTTCGATAGGCCCTGGAGAACAGCGTCGACCCTGCTTTCGTATTCTGAATCCATGAGTTTGGTCAAGACGGGGTCCACAAAATCAATAGTGTCCTTCATAGTCTGTACCTGCTGTCTCAACGATTGGATCTCAAGTTCCAGTACCTCCCTCTGGGGTGGCCAGCTCTTTATTCCGTACTTCTCTTTGATCTGCGCAATTCTCTGAGCGTCCTCTGAGCTAAGCGCCCCCTCTGGTGTGCTAGCGCCCTTGGAGACAAATGAGAGGTCTGATATGAGCGAAGAGTTGCTCTTGATGTCCGCTTCTGTTCTGGCTCTTCTGTCGAGGAATTCTTTGGCCTTTTCATTCTCTTCGAGTAACACCTGTTGTTTAGCCACTTGGTCGTACTGTGCAAACTGGGAACCCTTGTTTTTTCTGATCTCTGCAATGGCAAAGTGCTTCTTTGCAGAAAGTGGGCGACATGCCTCTATCCGCACGATGTCACCCTCTCTGGCAATGTTACCTTCATCGTGCACAAGATAGTTCGTTCTCTTGATGGTCTCCTTGTTGATGATTCTGTTAAAAGCCTTCCGGTCAACTTGAACCTTCACAGTCTTGTTCATCTTTCCCTGGGACACGACGAGCCCTATGAAGTTCTGGCGAGCCATTTTGAGATAGGGCGTCACAAAGGTCTCTTTGGATGTCTTCATGCGTTGGATTTTTCAGACCGGTGAAATCTGCGTCTGCTCAGCCGGGTAAGTATTTTAAGCACTGCACTCTTCCGCATTTGGTCAAGAGGAATCATCAAATGGACCAACCCCGTGAATGCTCGGGATTATTGGTATGGGTGATGGTCTGCAACCTTACAGGTTACTATAGTATATGCATACAATGTTTCCAAGAGATCTGTGTTACACATCGTGGACCACAACTCCAGGCTCCACTACAAGTGTCACCCGGAGGTGCTCAGATACCATCAGCAACCAAATAGCACTATAGTACATTAAAACCCCCTAGATGAGGTCATTCATTGCCATAGAAAGAAATGTTCAAGTGGGAACGGATCGAGAATTGAAATTTGAACCTTTCCAGCCACTCGTAAAGTGGCCAGGATAGAAGCCAAGATGGCCAAGGCAACACCCAAGAGCGAAGTGACGGCACCGGTCAAGTTGAGAGAGAGCAAGTTGCCGGAAACGTTAGAAAGAGTCAAAGCTCAGACAAGAGGGGCTTGACAGCAGAGCTGGGAGAAGTGAGCTCTTTACTGGCGGCGCCATCAACACTGGTGGTGGCGGGGATGTTGTCCAAAGCAGAAGTAGCCTCATCAAACAAGCTTCCAAGAGCACCTGTGATATCAGTGCTATCAGTGGCAGAGCCAACAGTAGAGGCAATGCTCTGAACAAGACCAACGACGACGGAGAGAACGTCACCAACTAGGTCGGGTACCAGTAAGTACCGGAGAGCATTAACACACTGGTGATGTTTGACAGACTGTACCAGCGGACAAGAGGTCAGAGATTTGTGGAAGGATGAGGGAGTCAGAAGCATCTGCCTGTGGAGCAGCTATGGCTAAAGCGTGAGCCTGGGCCTCTGGGGCAGCGGCAATTGATGAAGCAAAGAAGTTGAAAAGTTACCAGATCTTGGGTCTCTGCTTATATACTTTTCTGATCATCTGAGGATCGCGGATCGATGGCCGATTGGGATGATGCTCTCAGTCAGCCACAGTGTGTGCTGCAAATCTGTTGATGCTCCTCCTGTTGCGGGCTTGCGTGCTACTCTTTTGGTGTGGTGAAATTGTCTTTCTCAAGATCATCGTTCATGCAGGTTACCCATTCCACATGCAGCTTTGCACCCGCGATTTGCAATGGCTCGGGTGGGTATTTCAGGTAAGATTCAATGCTGGTTGTATGTAAATGCACCTGCAGCAGTGTCTCTTACCTTTAGTGAATAATCTTGTGTCTGTTGGTGATCTTTTTCCTCCTCTTTCTAGCTTTTAAATGAGGGGGAATATTGTCACTCGTTCTGGTGACAGGCTTCCGAGAAAATGCAGATCCAGGCATTCGAGAGGTTCTGTGATGATTTCACAACATGCAAACTTCCCTTGAACAGGCATCTGATACCAGATGGACTGGTTGTTATCCTTCTGGTATCATAGTTGTTTGAGGAACCGGGACAAAGGCTGATACAACGACTGACCATCTAAGGCCATATCCTGTCATGGAGATATCATCTCATTCGACAATTCAATGAGCCAAGTTGTGGAGTTAGAATATGCAAGAATCGCTCATACGGTACTTCGTATCATCAGTACAGATCGGCGCAGCGACAAGGAAAAGTCCCCACGTTTTCAGGTTCCCACCGCTTTTTCTGACCTCTCTGCCAATTGCCAATGGTAAAGCTACTACTACTGCTAATAGACACTAATTTCATCATCACTGTCTACCATTGTTGCCAAAACCAACATCCATACGGTAGAATATCGATCTCGTTTCTCAAATCGGTCAAAGGGGATTCCCAATCAAGACTCATTGGTGCCATAGCAATAATCAGATGCAAATGCACGCCACCTGTTAACCCCTGACCACTTTTTCGCGGAGGAATTACACTCAACAAGGGGAGTTTGGGACTTGGGTCTAGACCGTGCCATCCTCGTTGGTGTCTAGCGTGCCATCCTCGCTAGATTAAATTGTTAGTCACCCGATGCCTTGTCCACGTGGTTCGATGTTTGCCACAAAGATTGCCACTCGCTGATGATCTTCATCCTGCCGGGATGCTTTCCTGCATATCCGCACCCCTATCATGTCTTGTCATTTCAGGTCTATTGAGGCTCGATCTGGAATGCTGGCACGCTGCGCGTCAAGGGAGAATGGATAAACGTTTACGAGACCAGTGGGTCGAGAAGAAATCTGAGGGTTTACTCACTGGAAGTGCAGTGTAATCTGTGAGGCCTTGCTGGTTCCTCCCAGCTGGTTATTTTGTAGTCTGAGCAGTGATCTTGCATCTACAGAAGAGTTCGAAGCCAGAACAGGATGAATGATAAATTCAAAAAGGCAGCAGGGGAACTTCAGCTCCTGAATGCTAAGGGTTCAATATTCCCAAATTCCAACTATCCAATCCACTATAGATTGTGGCTGGTAATCTGGTACTTCAACAAGATGCTCGACACTCACATCAAAGCAAGTCCTCTCAAAAATAGATATCACAACACGAAATTAGCAACAATAGCCATATCATCATAATTTTCAAGGCTTGCTCAAGAGATTAATTGGGCATATACCCGTTATATTGTACTGGATGAGTTAAAATTTTTTTTTTTTTTTTCAGATTTAATCGTATTCTATTATACCAATACAAAAGTAGCTATATACACCCTTCTGTATCGCCTGATTCACTTAGTAGGACGCTCCCTTCCGACTCT
>PPNZ03000079.1:0-41130 GCA_003708355.3 Williopsis maclurae
AGCTGCTCTGCGCCCTTTTGTCGCCCTCATTAACCCTGCATCCTGCCTACATTTTTGGATTTCCTCAGTTCACTAAATATTCGATACGGACACATACTCGGTACACACACACCTTTTTCTCTATTCTACCATTGCCACTTTGTGGCAGATCTCTGGCACTCCCTTTTCTCTATTCCACGATGGCCACTTTGTGGCAGATCATGCCTACATCATGCATGACCTAGCGCACCTGATAGACATGTTACTCTATCTGGTTTGCCACCGTGTCCTTTCGACTATAAGAGGGATTCCCCTCCTCTTACTTAGCTATCTACCTTATAATACAACGGATGACGCTTCAGCTATCAGGCCCCTGGGCGTCAAAGCACAACATTACTACTATTATCAGTCAGTCCGCCTTGGCCTCGGGGTTCCCGAGAATGCCCCTCGTGTCCCTCGCAGCCTGGCCAAGCCGGTGTCTCCGCACAACAGCAACACAGGCAACGGCCACAACCAGCACCAACCCCCAACCATGCGTATGCCCCCCCACCACTGAGTCCATCCACCGCAGCCGCGCGCCAAACACCGAGTGTCTCTTCACCTTGACAAGCGACCCGTCATTGGTGATCCCCTGGATCCTTGTGAGTAGGTGTCTCAGCGCCCATGGCGACTCCCGTACGTTTAAAACACCACCCTGCGTGTCCCGCTCGTAGTAGCTCTCCTCAAACATCTCAATGACAACGACATCACCCGTCCGGTACTCTCGATCGTTAACGTTGCAACCTAGCCGTGATATGATTCTACTGGCGTCCTTCACATCGATCCACCCAACAGTGATCTGCCCAGAGTTGTCATACGGCACTTCACGCTTCAACTCCTCCACAATGTCCTTGGCCTCGGCATTCTGCTGCTTGAGCAGCTCGCTCTTGGAATGCTTCATCTTCCGCTTGGCCATGATCTCCTCGAACCGGTGCTCGTCCCTCAGGTCCGCATAGTCATACACCCCGATCAAAAAATTGTCCTGGAGTTGTAGACCCTCCCTCTCATCCGTGGGATCCAGCACGACAAGCACAAGGCGTTCGTTGGAATCATCTCCAAAGAGAAACCTACTAGCTGTCGAATCCTTAAATTGCCCATAAGCGGGCACAGCATTCGCATGGATGAAGTCAATCACACGATATTGGTCCCTGATATCATTAGGACCAAAGCTTTGATAAACCTTGGACCATTGCAGTGCATCATGGTAAACCACCAGCGCGGGTAAAGAAGTGGCAGTCTCAATGGTGTTTCGATGCTCGTTGAACTTCCTCTCCGGTTCAGTGCCGTTATAGTTCAAATACTGATACAATGCTTCCTGTTGGACATCAACCACTTTCAATGAGTTGATGTCATTCGTGCGGTATAGTTTCGTATTCGGTAGTTTCGACATTGGTTCGATCAAATATGCCATCAGCTCCAAATCCTCATGAGACACCAACTCCTCGTCATACACAAAGATAAAACTCGTCTGTGGATCCGTTGGGAAGTGATCCAAATATGGCTTGTGTGGTGCTGTCAACTGCACCAAATCATCAACCTGCACCAAGGGTGCCCTCGCATTGTGTAAAGTGCGTGCAGTAAAGTCCACAATGTTCTGCACGGTCAGATCTAACTTCTCATCATCAAACATGATGAGCTTCGCCACACGCATATCGGGTAAGATAAGCGCAACGTGCGGCTTCAAAAGATCCACGCCCATTTCTTTACATATCCGCTTGTTGTTCAAACAGTTGAAATGGACGCTCTCCACGCCTAACGAGGACACTTGATTCGAAACAATCGACCACGTTCGTTGTACATCGAGACAGTCCTCATCGTACCGTGTGTCGAACTTATCAACACTGTACTCATCCAGATTGTCCAAAGTGTAACTTGGCCAAAGCGAAACCAGCACGGGAGTTTTCTGCGTCTCACCCAACAACCGCACCATCTGATCGGTGGAAATGGCCACGGATTTCGAACTCACGTGGAACTCTGGATCACCAAACTGTGCGACGCTATCACGCATGAACTTGATCAACGCCTCCTCTTTCCGCCTGCCAGCCTTGGGATAGTTCTTGATGAAACCCTCGGGGCCATAAAGCTTCAGACTGGGGTACCCGGTGATCTTCTCCTCATGGCACAGATCACCACTCTCGACACAGTCCACTTGTGACATGCCGATTCCGAGGGAATTGCCCTCCTCGTGGAACGTGGCCCAAGTTCTCTCCCAGGTGGGGGCGAATTGCAAACAATGCGAGCAGTACGGCGAGAAGAACTCCACCAGGTGAAGGCCATGAGACAGCTTTGATTGGAAGTTTTCCTTCGTCAGGGGAGATGGGAACTCGGCACCACTGGTATCCTGTGCAAGTATCAGCCGGAGCAGGAGCACGGACCAGAGCATCGCTTTCCTCTGCTTTGTTTTTATCGCATAAGTTAAGTGTGGTGCTGTGATCTTGTAGATTTTCGCTTTCCGAGGACTGGCCCCGGATCACTACTACAGCTACAACCCATTAAACACCCACCAAAGCTGTTCATTCAATTGTATATCCGTCTGTCGAGCTCCCTGAGCACGTTTGCCACACTCTGCACCTCGACCTGCATGCCCCTAGTGGTGAGTTTCCCCACCAGCGTGCTGAATTCCACCGAATGGAAGCCCTTGTGCCTGCTCAGCGTCTTGTACGCATCTGCACAAGCTATGTAGATCCCCTTGCCCGCGCTTGAACTATCACCACCAGGCGTACCGACAGCCTCGGGTTTCTGTAGCATTGAGATCAATTCCTCCTCTCGCGGGACGGTCGGCGATGATACTTTTGAAGAGTGGGTGGACACGGGTGGTGACACTGGGGACTTGTCCTCTTCTGGTTTGGATGGAGGCGACGCAGCATCGTCATCACCAGCTTTCGAAGCGATCGTCGTGCAGAACAGCGTGGACATCGGATCAAGCTGACATTGGTTGCATGTCCCCGGATTACCTGTGCATCCAGCCTTCTTAGTCTTCTCCGTAGCAGTGGTGGTGGTGGCCGCCCTGGAAATCTCCATCGATGGGCCCGGATGCATCACGGGCAGCTTGTTAAAGGCACTGACGCTCGAGCTACGAGAGATCGGTGGCAACAGCGATGATTTCCTGCTGTTCTGTTGCAGCTCTGTGATGGCATTGGCAGCCTCTTTTGCAGCCTCACGGCATACACAGGGAGAATCGTCAGAGCAGAATCCACACTGCTCCATTGGCGATTCGAAATCAGCATCCGTGATGTTTTCCAACACACTGGAGAAGTCTCTCGTGCCTGCGTCAACGTCAGACTCGGGATTGGTCTGCTTCTTCTTTAGCTTGGGCATCGACCTTGGTTTCTTCTTTGCAAACATCGTTGTGTAGTCCACCTCCACTTCTGCCTGGTCGTTGCGACGCTTCAATGAAACCGGTGCCCTTGGATCCAAAGGTGCGGCTTCCCGGAGCCCAACCTGGGCACATATGCAGTCATCCTTCTCGCAATTCCCACAGTCATCCTTGGAGGAGATGGAAGTTGTCGCGCTTGGATGTGAGTGTGGCGATGACACTGCAGGGGACATGGGCTGCGATGGAGGCTGCCGGAGCTGAGGATGAGGATGAGGATGAGGATGTTGTTGTTGTTTCTGTTGTGACGTGAAGCGGTAATCCTGGTTGATACCTGGGGAAGGTTTAAAGTAGTTCAACGGTGAAGGAGACGTGACCTGTCCATGGGAGAAGACAGCAGTGTTCGTGTTGTTGCTGTTGTTGCTCGATAAGCTCTGCTTGAAAGAGTCGAACTCCATTCGCATGTCATTCAGCGACTGCATCAGCAGCTTGTTATCCGACTGGAGCTTACTCACCATGTTTCGGTAGCCCAGCTCCGTTGAGTCCTTTTCCCGCTCCACCTCGCCCAGCTTTTCCTCCAGCTCAGCCACACGCGTGGCCCTCCGTTCCCTAAAGGCCCGCTGGGCAGCCCTGTTCTGTGCTTTCCTCTTGGTGGCCGGGGTGTCTGCGCTCGGTTTCCGTCCGGGCTTGGGACGTGGGGGGAGCACCCACTCTTTCGAAGTGACAATCTTTGTCACAGGAGGCTTGGGCGCAAGACCCGTGACAGGCGAGTGTGTAGCAGACCCAGGCGAGGGTGCGATAGGTGTGGAACTCACCGACGACATTGGTTTGTTTGCTCTAAAATTCCTCTGTAGAGCAGTGTCGCTTCGAGTAAAAACGGGTGTCAAGATACCAAGTGTGACTTGTTTCAATAGGGCAGCGCTTTGCTCGATGACTGCCTTGCGAACCGTGTAACTTGTCTTGCAACCGGTCTGTGTGTACTGATGCCAACGAACAAAGCCTCCTGGCAGTAGCAAAACGCCTGTTGCAGAGCCTTTAATCACGGGATCACAGGTTTAGGAGGGCGCAGTTGGTTTTTTTTATCGATTCGATCAGCGCAGGGGTCCCGGTGTGGGGTCACCCGGAGATGCATCACGTGCCGGGTCACGTGGATGTTTTTTCCTGGAGTTGAAGAGAACTCAGCTCAGTAAGTGCAGATCAGGTAGCGGAGACAGAGGGAGAGGGTCATGCGTGCGACGTTGGGCAAACTCAAGTCTGAGGTCCCAATGAACATCCAGCGGATCGTCGCGCGTGGCTTCCAGCGCTTTAAGCGACATACAGTGGAACAGCCCCGGGACCTCGTAAGGCATCGCACACCACGGTATGCCTTCCACCGGGAGCTTGGCCTCCATTTTGACGAGATCAGGGCCTCACAGACTCTACATACTGCTGTCATGACCCCAATGCTGCAGTACTCGCCCTTGCAGGTTCCAGGACAGCAACAGGTGCCCGGTTTGCAGCACAAGCTGTCGAGAGTGCTATTCTCCCCCGGGATCCATTACCTGCAGGATCCACGCACTGGGGTGTTCAACTTCAACCCATACCTCCAAAGCATCCCACCCGTAGATGAGTTCGACTTTGACGCCATCACCACCTTCGTCACCGCGTCGAAGGACACAGTGTTGACGTCGTTGGCGCAGGAGCATGGACTGGATTACTACGCATCGACAAGTTCCATGACAGGGGTCCTATCACAGCTCCATTTCCTGCTATCCAACTTCAGGCCTGCGAGTCTGTTGGATTTATCGAGGCAGCATCCAGAGACCATGGGAACAATGACACGAGGTGCCAAATTACCCGCAATGGTGATCGTTCGTAAACGTGACCAGTGCTACGCCATCGACTCGGATAAGTCCTGTGACAGGGAGATACTGCTGTCACAACTGGGACACTCTTTGGAGAGATTCTTGACCAAAACACCGGAGGGTTACTCGATATATAAAAAGACCCAAGACGATGTACGGAACAGCATACAAGAGACAAATACATACCACTATGCAACCATGGGCCGCTTTCTCATGCGATCGCAACTTGACTGCCATGACCCCCGGCTCCCCGGGACAGGGATGTTTGACCTCAAGACCCGTGCGGTTGCTGGTGTTCGCCATGACCTGGCACACGTGCAGAAGAACAGCACAAACTACTCGTTGCTGAGGACCATGGGCGAATACGAATCCTATGAGCGTGAGATGATCGACTTGGCAAGGTCCACGATGCTCAAGTACTCGCTGCAGGCGAGAATTGGCGACATGGATGGCATATTCATCGCATACCATAACATTGTCAACATGTTTGGCTTCCAATACCTACCTTTGGAACAGATGGATGAAGTCATGCACTCGTTTGGGATCCCTCATTCGCATGCGGTGGGGAGCCAAGAACTTGCCCGGGAACTAAGTGGGAAGTTAGCCAACGAGGAGTTCAAGATATCCATCGAAATATGGGGGCAAGTGTTAAAGATGGTTACAGCGGAATTGCCGAACGATTCTTTCAGGTTGATCATCGGTGCAGCTGACATATCGCCCTTTGAGACAAAACTTCGTATCGTTGCTAGCAAGATCTCTGACGATGAGATTGACCAACTGCAATCTTGTGGAGAGAGATTACAAAAGAAATTGGTCGATGCCAATGATTCAGACCATGCGGACCTTGTTCAAGAGCACGTCACCGAAGTCTCCGATCTTAATACCAAACTACGACATGAGCTCTTGGGATTTGACGTCTATGTAAAATCTTTTATTAATGGTGAAGCCACCAAGACCCGACACCCAGTGATGCGTTCTATGGAGGATGAGTGGTCCGTGGCTATGAAATGTGTTCGTATGCTTGATGATACAGCTGTCATTGCATACGATCAGATGCTCAATGAGAGGCTGGCCTTGCTGTCGCAGGCGGTTGCAACGACAGATGAGGACTTGAGTCCCATGGTGAAAAGGTTCCGGAACTCTGAGGGCAAGAAGATCGAGGATAGTGCCGCGATCGTTTGGAATGACGAATGAATGAGTGATTAGCCCATGCTTTGCATTTCCAAGGACTCTTTCTCCGGATCGTAGTGGTACTTGAAGTAGACGTACTGGAAGGCGATGTAGAAATCCAGAGCCATCTGGAACAGTGCAAAGAACAAAAAGATCCCACTGATGTTCTTGGCACCAAACATTAAGTAGCTGATCTTCAAGCAGTCACCACTGAGCCACGACAATAGCAAGATAAGCTTGAAACCCTCGACGGATTTCAGGTTGTTCAGCAACAGGATCTGCGGGAGCGGGAGCAGCGATTCAACAAACAGACCAATGGTGCCCAAAATCTCGCCAAACTTCTCAAATTGGCGCAGCAGTAGCGTCAGTACCACCATGACAGCCCACATCTGTAGTAGGAACTTCCAATAGCGCGACTCGGAGTTCCACTGCCAGAACTGTCCCCGTCGCTTGAACCCCGGGTCGAAGAAGCGCACGAAATGGACAAACATCACGATGGCCGTTTCTCTAAAGACCACTACGACACTGCCATCCTCGTGGCCCGCCCAGGAGTCCCATACGGCCTTCAAATCGTCCCATACCTGGCCGCCTCGAACGAGAAGCCCACAGTCGTAGTTCTTGGGCCGGTACGCGAGGCTCACCTTGAGCAGCAGCAGCTGGATGACCATCATGACGAGGCTCTGCCGCAGCAGCGCCGGCTCGTAGGGGATGACGAAGTAGTACGCGATCCTGAGGCTCGCGGCGATGAGCATCGTGGCGCAGATGTCGATGCTGAACCCGGTAGAGCTCTGCTGGCGGTAGATCGACGCGACGGTGGTGCCGTACGAGAAGAGCGGGCTGACGCTGATGAACGAGGACGCTAGCAGCTCCACCGTGAGCCACTCGGGGAGGTAGAACTGGTTGATCTTGTCCGTCAGCGACATTTGTAGAGTGTGTGAGTGTGAGAGTGTGTGTGTGTGTTTACGAGTGGAAAGAGGGAGCGGGATCAGCCAACTTTTCAGTCTCGGCTACGAACGCTACAAAAGAGACGGCTAAATGATGATGATCATGTTTCTCTCACACCTTTTTGCTCTCATCAGCCTGCTCCTGAACACGCACTGGGGTCAACTCGACCGCCTCCACGGGACGCGGTGCTGGACGGGACCCATAAGAGTAGAGGAATGCACCCAAGAACACCAGCGACGCTCCACAGTACCCGGTGAAGCTCAGCGAGTTGTCAAACAGCCACATGCTCAGCAGCAGCGAGAAGAACTTACGCAGTAGGAGAACCACGGACACGGTGAGAGCAGTGGTGTTCCCCGCGAGCATGTTTGCTCCACGGACGCAGAAGAACTGCGTTAGCACGTTGAGCAGAAGGTATGCAAGCTGTTGCGGTACCTCGAACCCCAGCACGTTGAAAGTCTCTGGATACGCCAATAACGACTTGAATTCATTCACCACGCGGCCAGAGATGAGAAGGAAGATCGGGAGTCCAAAGAGATGCGAGTAGAACACGTTCTCCTGCCAGTGTTTCCCGTAGAGACGGTACGTCTCCTCGTTGTAAAGCCCCATCAGTGCCATCAGGATCGCAGCAAATAGCAGTACACCAATGCCTGTCAAGAACACCATGTCGTCCGACACGGTGTCGAAGAAGCCACCTTGCGCAACGTTGTCGATCTCGTCACGCTTGCTAAAGAGCTCCTTGTCCTTGTACAGCGTGGTGAAGATGGCCCCCACCGTCAGCAGAACGGCGCTGCAGATCTGCGTCCAGTTGTACCGCTTCTTGGCAACGAAGTACCCGATCACCATCACCACGGCCGTTCCGGACGACCTGAAGATGATATGAATCGGGATGGAGATATGGAAGATGAAGACGCAATTGTTCAGCACCGAGATGAGGAAGAACATGATGATCGTGACCGACCAGCGCTTCAGTGGCACCTTGTTCTCCTTGATGTAGAACGGGGGTCTTGTGCGGTCGAAGAAGTGCACGTAGCCCTCTCCGGCGATGAAGAGGAACTGGAAGAAGGTGACAACGTTGCCAGCCTCCGGGTTGTGAGTGACAATCTTCTCCAAGGTGAACACGTTGGAACAGCACCCGCCGAAGATGAGCCCCAGGATGGTGAGCCACTCCTTGATCGCCAGCTGCGATACGGCACCGGCAGTGGACATGGGGATAGCGAGTGGGAATCTGTTTTGAGAGTTAACGTGCGGGTATTTACTTGTTTATCGTGAATATTCTCCATTTGGGGATACAGACGCGACTACGCGGAAGACATCCGCACACCAGCTGGCGCAGGGACCAGTATAGAGGGATGGTATAGCGGGATGGTATAGAGGGATGTATAGAGGGATGGTATAGAGCCGAGTCCTACGGTTCAACATGTACACTTTTTTGTTTGCTATTATCTGATACCCCGTTGCCTTCAATTCAGACAAGCACCGCCAGGCCGGTAATAGCGAGGAACGCACCCAGCAGAGAGTCCACCGCGTTGAACATCGCTGGGATGGCCACATTGGCACCTGCAGCGTTTGTAGAGGAGGATGCCGATGAGGATGCAGTGGCAGCAGAGCTCGATGCAGAGGAGGTGGTGGCACTGGAGGATGAACTTGGTGATGAGCTTGAGGATGAGCTTGACGAGGAGGAACTCGAAGAAGACGACTCAGCTTCATCGTCGTCATCGTAACAGCCCCATTGTGTGTTACCGATGTCGGTTCCCAATGGCTCCCCGGCACCTGAAGAGAAGAACACCGACGCTGCTGATGGCATGTCTGGGATCGTCTCATCGGCAACTTCCCAAACCTCCGCCTCATACGTCGGACACGAAGAGATGGAGTTCGAGGCGGAGTAGCCACCGTCACCAGTTGGGTTTGGTGTGGAGCTGAGCTGTTGTTTCAAGTTGGTGAAATCTTGCAGAACATTGACGTTGCCCGTTTCGTTGATCTGCACAAGACCGTAGTTGTTCTCCTCCTCAGAGTACTCGTAAACCAATCCACCGGAGAAGACAGTGGACATCTGTGCGGAATAAAGCGACCCAACTTCGGAGAAGGCACGGGAGGGACCCACTGTGTTGCAGCCGTACTCCGAAAAGAACATTGGAATGGAGTAGCCCGTGTACTGTTTCACCTTGTCTCTGTAGCCCGAAACAACGTACGAAGATGCACCACACCAGGAGTAGTCATTGACACCGAGCATGTCAATGCGGGAATCGGCATCGTCACCACAGTTGAAGTACTCCGCTGTTTGGTAAATGTTGGCAGAGACGTCGGCAGCAGAGTAGCCCACAGGGATGGCACGGTACTTCTGCGATCTCATGTATTGCTTGAGGTCACGAACGACGGCCTTAACGTAAACAGCAGCCTCGGTGGTGTTGGCAAAGTCGTTGATCACCTCGTTCGCTGCAAAGAAGCCGAGAACGTTGTCATACTGCGCAAAGGCATCCACCGTGGAGAATATGCTCTGTAGGTACGCCGCATTGTACGAGCACTGTGGCGAGTAGCGCGAGATGGAGGCCTCCGGTGTGTTGACGTCCAGGATCAGGTAGATCCCTGCGGCGTCGAGGGCCCTCATGCAGGTGTCATGGTTCTGCGAGTTGTCGACGGTGTACACCCTGATGGTGTTGAGCCCGAGCTCGGTGAAGTACTCGATGTCGCGGAGACAGGTGTCCTCGTCTGCGAGCGGGTCCACCAATATGCCGTTGTTACGGGGCTGGTAGTCGACCCCACGGATGTAGAAGCGGTCTCCCGAGTCCGAGTCCCAGAAGGCGTTGCCCTTGACCTCGATCGCCGGGAGGGTGGCCAGGCCCAGCGTAGCGAGCGTAGCGAGTGTGGCGAGTCTCAGCATCAGAAGCGAGAGAAGGAGAGGGTCCGAGGATCAAGCGAACAGCAGCTACTGTCAACAACAAATCACCGAGAAAGCAAAGAAACAAAATCCCGGCGATCGGCACAAACGGCGAAAGGTAAACAGCGGCGCACGCGGCACCGGAAGTGCACGACCATTAAGACCGCAAGGGGTAATTGCGGCTACGAGGGGGTGATACACATAATCTTTGAACACGACTGAATGGCGGTGGACCACATGGACGTTACTCCTCGAGGGTTTCTTGTTGCAGAGGTTCAGCGTCCTCTGTGTCTTCGGTAGATTCCAGTGGGGTGTCATCTGCATCTCCGGTAGATTCCCCAAGGTCCACGGTCTCAACGTTGGCATCGGACACGCTCTCGACATCCTCATTGGCAGCAGAGTCGGGATGCACCTCGGTTTCCTCTGGTGATTCATCGCCAGCCTCAGACACTATAGCGTCATCTCCCTCGGCATGGGCCTCCTCTACGTTGGCACTCTTAACCTCGTCCTCCTTGGTGGTAGTCTCAGTGTCAGCTTCTTCTGCGCTGATATCTTCAACCTCAGCCTCCTTGGTACCGGTCTCAGTGTCAGTTTCCTCCATTTCCTCCTTGACACCGCCTAAAACCAATCCACTTGGCCCTGTACGCCACACCTCCTCAACAAACAACACCCGCTTATCCACAATCTCAACCTTTTCAGCGGCACTCTTTGGCAATCTCTTCCCCCTTGGACCCCTTGCCCTTGTCTTTCGGGCATCAGATGCTGCACCAACATCTGAAGGGGAACCAACCTCTTCCGACAGATCGGAGTTGAACGATTCAGGCTTTCTCATCGATGGCAATGCCATCCCCGGGAGCGCAAACAGACCATTCAAGTTCTGTTTAAACGCTGAACGGTCACCCGATGGTGTTGCTGCTGGTGATCGTTCAGTCTGCTGTTTCTCCAACTCTTGGTTCTTGCGGAGCATCTCTTGAAACGCTGCAATCCGAGACGATGGTTTCTTTGGTACAGGTGGTGGTGCTTTAGTCTTGACCTCTTTTACTCCGGATTTTGGTTCGTCAATCGTAGCAAATTCCGGTGGAGTGTTCGTTGCAGAATCGCTGCAGATATGGCCTGCGCTATACAACTTGGTCACCTCGACTTTCAAATCTTCGGTGGAGATTCGAGCCATTGGCGTTGGATTCTCTGATGATCTAACCAATGTCTCTGATGATGGGGACCTCGGTGAATGATTCGGTTGCGATTTCAAAGGTCTTGAAGGGACGATTGGTGTGACTTCTGACAATTTGGCTTTGATTCTGGTTGGTCTCGTTGGGATCACTGGGGTAATGATAGGAGGTTCCTCTGTAACACTCTTTACTCCATCGTCAAGCGATTCTTGCGCGGTTTCTCCCAACGAGCTAGCATCTAGTTCTTTGGCTTCCGCTGGCGGCTCAACATCCTGGATGATATCCGTCTCACCAGTGTTGCCAGCCATGGCATTTTCCTCTGAATCATCCACAGCATTAGCTATAGGCTCTCTGCAACCACCATTCAAATCCTCGGAAGACTCCCGAGAGAGAGGACTATATCCCTCTGCATGTACCACCTGTTCAGAAGAAACATGTGAATCACCAGAGGCTCCCTCACCCTCGACATTCTGGTCACTGGTGGTGCTGTCAACGTCATCGCACTCAGACTTCCATTCCTGAGTCACAGCACGGGACAGCGGAGTTGACCCCTTCGATGGTCTTACAGGGATCGTTGGCCCAATGGCATCGGATGAGGCAGCTTTAGTCGGTGACTTTGATGGCCTTGACGGGATCACTGGGGTGATCTCTGGAAGAGCAGCGTCTTGCTTCTCCTTATCGGTGGACAAAGCATCCTCTTTGATCTCCTCTGTGCCCACTTGCACAGGTTTCTGTGGCACATGAGGTGTATCTTTGAACAATGACTTCTCAATCGGCTCGTTAAGCTCATCTTGGGCCGGTGGTTGGGACTGTTTCGCTCTTGGACGTCTTGGAATCTTGGGGACTGATTCATGCGTTTGCACAGAGGCAATGTCGGTGAGTTGCTGTGGTTGAGGCGTCAATTTCAGTGGTCTTTCCGGTACGAGGGGATCGATGGCCAATGGTTTGGGTTCCGCATCCCGTTTTGGTCTCTGCGGCACTTTTGGATGGTCAGCCTCGTTCAGTTCTTTAACAAGGGTATCGTCGAACTCGCCGAACTCATCGAACGCGGAGTCAGACTCATCGCTGAGCTCTCGTTTGCTTGCGAGGATGTCGTTTAAGCTCATATGGAGGGATATGGAGAGGGTGGCTGTGGATGGTTAAGTGTTTACTTTTCGGGATTTTGGTGCTTATGGCAAACGACAAACGACAAACGACAAACGACAAACGACCAACCGTCATGCATTTCACTTTAGACACCTGAACAAGGTCGTATGTTCTGATCTCGTTAGTGCAATAGACTCAACAGAGTAGAGTGAAGTGAGTTCTCCAAGCCCATTGCAAACTACACAATCAAACACCGGCTAATCAATTAGGAACCGTAGTTCAAGCGGAATATGTCGTTGAAGACGTAGTAAGACGCACCATCTGGGATGAGGTGGAACACCTGCGAGTAACGCTGGGCGTTCTGCTCCTCGTCGATGAGCAATTCACCGGTGACCATCACCAAGACATCGCCGTTTGGAGACGCTGGCTGGGCGTCCAAGGTGGTGATTCTGTGGGCAACCTTCTGGAACGGAAGAGAGGTGAGCTTCTCAACAATGTCCTTTGCACCTTGCAACTGAGAGGTCTCAAAGGTGAGCATGGACTGGTCTCTCTGTTTTGTATTGTTAGTTTCAGCAAGTATGCAGTTGGAGAGCATAATCACTCACGTAGAGATTTCCGAGCTGAGTTCTGTCGGAGTCGAACTGGTTGTAGTAGAACTCAGTAAACTGCTCTGCGATATGTTAGCTCATGGATTGTCAGATGGATTGGATGGTTCATACGGGCAAGGGTGTTGAAGTCGACTGGCTCGTTGTTAGTTCGGGTTCAGTAGGGTCCGCGGTAGACACTGGCTAATGTGCTAGCGGCAGCGTATCTTCACAAAGGGCATGAGTGTGTACTCACCGGACATGGTACAGGATGTGCTGGGCAGCCAGGTGCTGGATCTACACTCGTGTTGTCAGATTTTTGTTTGGGCAAGCGCTCAGCAAGTGTTACCCGGCTAAGGCGAAAGGCGCGGTTGGCGCGCGTGCGTCCAGATCGGGGATGGAAGCGCCAATTTTGCACATTTCGTTCCAAAAGCGGGAAAAGTGGCATAGACTGAAACAGCCCACAACCTCGCAGAGCTGGCAGACTTGTCGACACCAGATCTAGACTGGAGGGGTAGAAAGTGGGTAAAGGCGACCAGCACAGGGGAGGGAAGATGAAAAAACTCCGATGTATTAACAGCTCCCTGTCTCTCGAGTCCCCCCCCCCCAGTGGTGATGGCACCGCATGTATCGACTGCTGCATGTCGACTGCTGCACGCCGACACCGGGAAGCTGCATCCAACCTCCAGACGAGGAACCCAGCCGTTGGTGTCCGCTAAGCACTGGCAGCACGGCAAAACTGCACTATCATCATCCTCATCATCATCCTCATCATCATCATCCTCATCATCATCATCATCATCATTCCAGGGGTTGCTCCCACATTCCCCGGCCAGATGGTGGCCTTCCTTCACCAATGCCATGTCTCGCTATTAAACTGCGCTATAAAAAAAAAAACCACCCTACGCACTTTCTGCGCTGGCGAGATATGCAACGCGTCCTATTTATTCTATAACCGTGCACAACATGGCGTCAAATCCCGCCTCTTTCCCCCTGAGAGCACTGATGCAGCTACATGTCGCCTAAGTTATCGCCTCGGCTGCGCCCTCGTAAGCTATTTAAATAAGTGGGTCGCCCCGCTGCTTCGCTCTGTTAACCCGGATCAACCATCCAAAGGACCACATAATGACGACGGGGGCTAAGACGATTCAGTTGCTGCAGGCGTCACCAACAAGGACCGGCCCATTCAGCGTGTTCCACAAACGCAGACACCCTGTAGTGCGACAGGCGGCGCTGCTCATAGGCACAGACAATTCCGGGAAGAAGAGTGAGTACCATCAAGGCCACCGGAACAACATCATTCCAAAAACTAACCCAACAAAGCGATTCTTGGACACATGGACCACATGGAGTTCCCATTGGACACGATATGTCTCCCCAGCGATGTCCCGCTTGCCACCTACTGCAACTTCCTATACCAGGTTCCCTATGTGATATTTGTGTTCGACTCGACAAGGCTCTCCGTGGAGTACACCAGCCGGGTCAATGACATTCTAGAACAGGTGTTCCAGGAGCACCACCAATGCGATAAGCTTCTCATCCTTCTGAACAAGACAGATGTCGTGTCGGTGGCCAACGTCAACGCGTTGGAGCGATACCTCAAGCTTAGCGCGCGTGGTGTCGATTACCTGATCATGCCCACGAGCGGCGACACGGGCTATGGAGTCTCCGAGGCGATAAACTGGCTGTTGACATAGCTCAGCTTGCTGTTGACTTCAAGAAGCTTCTTGTAGGACTCGGGGAGTTGTTCTACCCGGTGGTTGGACACGAGGGAAAACGGTGGAATGGTAGCATGTGCTGGGATAACGGTATTAGGCTTGATAATGACACAGTCATGGATCACGCTGAGGTTGTGTAGGTGGCAGTTGGGTCCGATCAGGACCCTGTTCCCCACGTGCGAACTGCTGACGGTAGAACCCGCGCCGATCATCGTGTACGACCCTAACTTACACGGCCTATGTACACCGGGAGAGACCATCGGAGGCGTGACGATCACCTTCTCATCAATGTAGCAGAACTTGCCCAGCTGGATCGCAGTGGTGCCCTCCTGAAGCTTCACTTGGCCCAGCAGCTTCACCCCTGCGCTGATCGTAGAGTTCCCGGAAATGAGAATGTGGTCGCTGCGCTCTATCCGCGCCGTCTTGGAGATGCGGTTCCCAGAAGCGGTCTCGATCCACTCCATGTGCTGCTCGTATGAAGTGTAACAGCTATTCCAATTTGGTGATCTCGGCCGTATTAACTCCAGTGAACCCGTCCGGCCACGCGTCGCCCGACGCAAAAAAAAAAAAATTGGATACGCGTCTCGAAATCCTCACCACGTTCTCTTTCCCTGCTCTTTGACTGTGTACACAGGTGCACTACACACACACACACACAATCATGGTTTCCAAGGTTTTCAGACTCGATTCAGGTGGGTATCTCCATCGGTGGCCATGCAGTCTTTTTTGTTTTTTTTTTCCGGGTCGAACCATTTGACAGCATCGCTTTGAATCTCCAACACTAACACATATACAAAGGATACCAGAACTACGACTGGGGTAAAATCGGCTCCGCTTCTGCCGTTGCCCAGTTTGCCCACCACTCGAACCCCTCGGTGGTGATTGACGAGTCCAAGCCATACGCCGAGCTGTGGATGGGCACGCATCCAAAAGTTCCCTCCAAGTCGTTCGATGGTGCCAGCCTGAGGGACATCATCGCCAACGACCCAAAGGAACTTCTTGGAGAACAGATCATTGCAAAGTACGGCGCCACCAACGAGATCCCCTTCTTGTTCAAAGTGCTCTCCATCGCCAAAGTTTTGAGTATCCAGGCGCATCCAGACAAAACCTTGGCCAAGAAGTTGCACATTGCCGACCCAAACAACTATCCTGATGACAACCACAAGCCTGAGATGGCCATTGCCGTGACGTCTTTTGAAGGGTTCTGTGGATTCAAGCCATTGGAGGAGATTGCTGAGGCATTGCACAAGATCCCTGAGCTGATTGCCGTTATCGGCGAGGATGTTGCAAATAAGTTCATCGCAGGGTTCAAGGCCAACGTGGCCATTGAATCAACAGAGGATAAGTCCAACAGGGAGCTTTTGCAATCGGTCTTTGGCAAAGTCATGAATGCGCCAGACGCTCTTATCGAAAAGCAGGCTGCCAGTCTCGTGGAGAAGGCCAAGGCCCATCCACTGGTTTTCCCAAAGGCTGATCTCCCTGACTTGATCTTGGGGTTGAACGAACAGTTCCCAAATGACATTGGTCTCTTTTGCGGCTGTCTGCTCTTGAACCACTGTAAGCTCCAGGCTGGTGAGGCAATGTTCCTCCAGGCTAAGGACCCACATGCATACATCTCTGGTGATATCATCGAATGCATGGCCGCTTCCGACAACGTTGTTAGAGCAGGATTCACGCCAAAGTTCAAAGACGTGGAGAACTTGGTGGAGATGCTGACCTATTCCTACGAACCAGTGGAGAAGCAAAAGATGGTTGCCCAGGACTTTTCCAGAGCCTCTGGTGCCGGTGAATCCAAGCTGTACAACCCTCCAATCGAGGAGTTTGCCGTGCTCCAAACCACTTTCCACGGATCCACCGGTGTTAGATCATTCGAGCCCTTTGAAGGCCCATCGATCCTCATCGTGACCAACGGTAAGGGAAGCATCAGGTTTGGCAATGAGACACTCGCTGCCGAGCCAGGCTTCAACTACTTTATTGCCCCTGGTGTTCCCGTGGAGTTCATCACCGAGGATAAGACTTTCACCTCTTATAGAGCCTTTGTTGAGGTGTGATATTTATCTCTGCTATTTTCTTTCAATCTTATAGACCCCATTACCGTTTTACTCCTTTTTATACAACGTTATGCTTCTTCTTCCACCTGGTCACCCTGCGCTTGAGATCACCAGGGCTCTGCTGGTAGATATTCAGCTTCTTGTCCCATTTCATCTTTTCGTAATCATCGCCATGCTTGTTGTACAATGCCTCGATCCATGCCTCCTCCCTCGTGCTCTGGGATCTCAGCACCGTGCCCTGACGCGACAGCGCATACTCCTCGAGCTGTCTCACCACTTCGGTCTTTGGCGCCACTTTAGGCACTTCCGTAAGCTCCATATCATCATCGAGCACCGTTTTGGTTCCATATATCACCTTGACAACGTTTCCCTCGTCGTCCCTAATGATTCGGGCCTCACCTTCTGGGATCTGCTCTGGTGTAAGTTCTCCGTCATCCTCCAGTCTTTGTTGCTGCTTCTGCTTAAGCGTCTCTTTCAATACAGGCGTTTCAAGATCAGCCTCCTTTCCACCAGCGGATATTCCCAACTTGGCCGTGAGTCCGAGCTTTTTATAGTTCTGTGCCAATGTGAGCTTATAGTCCCAGTTCGCAGCGATGATCGAGTTGGAAGCCACGTTCACTTTACGCTGGCTGTCCTTGGTGCGTCTCGTGGCCTTGCGCACGGTGTTCTTGCGAGCTCTTCTCTGTCTGACGGATCCCATTTGAAGCTGTTGAGATGGGCTGCGGCTATAGGAGATGGAGTTATAAAACTTTTCAGTGCACCAGTGCGATGAGGCCGGGTAACGCCCAATACCTGAATCTGGGGGAGCCTCCTGCCAATTGGTCGCATGCTTTATTATCCACTAGTACAGTCTACACTTAGCGAGGCATTCATACCCTGTGTGTGTATGTGTAGATATAGCTCAACATTACAGTGTGGTGTATTTCCTCCCCCCCCCCCCCTGAAATTGGGCTTCTCGACGCAGCCATTTGCTGATCATGGGAATGTGCCCCCCACCTCAGGAAAAGAGGGAAGTAGGTATAAGGTTCCCCGTTCCTGGTCTGCTGGTTAATCTCACTGTTACCGACGATTTTACACTGGATCTTTTACTCCAGAGGTAACGTTTGAACCGAGCGCAATATCGTTGATACCCATTCCCCTTGCCATGGCCGCACAAAACCGGACCCCAGAGGAGCTTCTCATCCAGCAAGAAGTGGACTCCCGCTCGATATACGTCGGTAACCTGGAGTTTACATCAACACCAGACTCACTTGAGGCGCTGTTCCACAACCTGGGGACCGTGAATCGTGTCACAATCCTGTATGACAAGTTCACGGGACTTCACAAGGGATATGCCTATGTGGAATTCCAGAGTCAAGACAGCGTGCCCAAGGCTGTGGATGAGCTCAATGGGAGCCAGTTTGGTGGAAGATCCATAAGTGTAGCTGCCAAGAGGACCAATGTGCCCGGATTCGCAAGACCCAGAGGCCGAGGAAGGGGCCGGGGAAGAGGCAGGGGCAAAGATCGAGGTCGAAAGGTGAGTGTTGATGTTGGTCCTCCAGGGCCACAGGAACAAGTTCCATTGGATGCTGCATTGGAAGACTTGGCTCTATGATATGTGCTTCCCGGTGACGATCAAAGCCTTGTTTGCTTTGATGATTATGAATGCTGATGAAATGGATGAAATGACTCTAGAGAACCCTGGATGAACAGGATCAGTTTCCTCCTATCGGAGCTGATACCTGAGTAGTGTTTAGTCTCAGCACAGAAGAGAGGGATATACAGACTGGCAAATACTTGGTGGGCCGTCTTGGAGAAGAGTTCGAGCTCTGCCATGAGATCACCAATGATGGAGTCGCCTTGGCGACTGTGGACAGTTTCCCAACGGGTCAAGAGTTCCTCCTGTTCCAATATGAGATTTCGCAGTGTGCTTAGACTCTTTGGATCTGTCAATGTTACACTCTTGGTGTATAGGACGGCATCGTTGTAACTGTTGATGTCCTTAGCCACCTGATGGCAGAACTGTTGCAGGGCCTCGCGTGAGTGCCTCGCTTCGCTGGAAAGACGGGTGTACTCGTCATACCTGCACGGGTCCTTCTGTAGGATCAGTGAGAGGTCATCGGGCATGATCCAGCTGGCTGTCGAACAAATCTTGGTCGTCCCGTGTGCCCGTTTTTGGTGGCATTTGCAAACTTGTAAGGACCGGAAAAACACAACTTTGAAACGTTAACGGTACGAAGAATCAGACAAAACAGTACGTTGACAGCACAACCCGATGGCCTCCGCGATCCATTTCTGCGATGCCAAGGGCAAGTCGCTGCTCTCGCGAGACTACAAAGGCGATGTCCCGGCACAGGCCATTGAGCACTTCCCCTTCGTGCTGGTGGAGGCGGACGAGGACCCTGCCGGGGCGTCTCCCGTGGCGTCTCACAACGGCGTGAACTACTGCTACATTTCCCATGCAGACCTGTACCTCGTGGCGCTGACGAAGAACAACACCAACGTGGCAGAGGTGTTTCTGTTTCTGCACAAGCTTGTGCAGGTGCTCACGGACTACTTCAAGGAGCTTGCCGGCGAGTCGATCAAGGACAACTTTGTGGTGATCTACGAGCTGCTCGACGAGATGATGGACTACGGTGTACCACAGATCACCGAGACCAAGATGCTCAAGGAGTTTGTCACGCAAAAGTCGCACCAGCTGGAGCGTCGGATGAAGCGGGCACAACAGCTCGGGCCACCGAGTGCGATCACGAACGCTGTGTCGTGGCGTAGCGAGGGGATTGTGTACCAGAAGAACGAGGCGTTCCTGGACGTTGTGGAATCTGTGAACATGCTGATCAGTCCGAAGGGGAAGGTGCTGAGATCGGAGATCTTGGGCAAAGTGCAGGTGAAGTCGCATCTCAGTGGGATGCCCGACCTGAGGCTTGGACTCAACGACAAGATTGCCGAGAGCGGGCGTGGGGTGGAGATGGAGGATGTCAAGTTCCACCAGTGTGTTCGGTTGTCCAAGTTTGAGAGCGAGAAGATCATCACTTTTATCCCACCGGATGGTGAGTTCGAGCTGATGAGCTATAGGCTCTCGACAGCGCTCAAACCGCTCGTGTGGGTCGACTGCAAAGTGATGACACACGACAACTCGCGGGTGGAGATTGTGGCCACGGTGAAGGCGCAGTTCAAGAAGAAGTGCACTGCGAACAACGTGGAGGTTTTGATCCCGATTCCGGACGATGCCGATTCGCCCAAGTTCCGGTATTCGCATGGGTCGGTCAAGTGGCTTCCTGAGAAGTCTGTGATTGTTTGGAAGCTCAAGCAGTTGCCTGGGGCGAAGGAGCACACGATGAGCGCAGAGCTGGGGTTGCCCTCGGTACATATGGAGGAGGACAAGCACAGACGCAAGATACCGATCCAGGTGAAGTTCCAGATCCCGTACTTTACCACCTCGGGGATCCAGGTGAAGTACCTGAGGATCAACGAGCCCAAGATGCAGTATCAGAGTTACCCATGGGTGAGATATATCACGCAGTCCGGAGACGACTACACCATCAGGCTGGAGGAGTGATTGCATATTGATAATCCCTTGGAAAGATTTTTTGTAGACCTGTTTGTAACACCTGTCACTAAGGCCAATGATCCAACAGCTGCTGGAGAATGTTGTGCAGGATGGCGAACTATCGCCAAGCACCTTGCTCGCATTGAACCTGCTCATACCTGACGTCTACAGCAGGGTCTTTGAGCTCATCGAGTCGGGAATGACACGTTTTTCGTGCCATCATGGGTGCCATGTGGTGATCGTGGAGAACAACCTTGTGGATGTTGACCAGTGGAATTGCACCTGCGAGGGATTTGTGAAGCAGCTGTACGGTGTTACTACCATACGCAAAGAGAGTGACACGATAGGTTATAATGTTAGGAGGGCAATCCCTGTGCAGTATTCCCGTCCCTTGCACTGCGAACACCTCATCGCAGCGTTGATCGTGCAACTACACCCGTTCTTCGGCGAAAAGCTCCACGATGAGACCATTGACATGGAGCAGTGGGTGGAGCTCCACACCAGACTGTGACAAAACTCCTGTGCCACGCCTCAGCTGACGGCTCAGCTGTTCATTCCACTTGGCCCGTGCCAACCAAGCGGAAGCACAGAAAATCGCCCAATTCGGTATATTCCCGTATCGGGAACAAAACTGAGAGAAAGAAAAAAAAAAAATCACCGGGAAAGTTTTTGGGCAAAAAAAGCGAAATTTTGGAAGAGACAAAAGAGAGGAAAGCGAATCAGCACACGGGAATTGCATCTTAGCGCAGACAAACTACTGCCTTCACAGGATCAGAACTCGACTTTTCCACCTTCCCCTTCCCCCCGGGTCTGTTCTCATTGCCTCCTTACACCCATACACATCCACCCCCCTTGTCATCGCAGACACTCCTCGTCCTGTATCTCCCTTGTTGGCCAAGTCACTCAGCCAAGTTTAAAGAGCTCAACAGATAGACCAAATACCGCATTGTGAGGAAACCCCATAATCATATAAGGAGCCCTCTTGTCCCGATGCAATGAACGACCACAATATGCAGCAACCACCGCCACAACAACACCAGCACCAGCAGTTCCTGGGATTCCAACAGAATATGTACCAGCAGTACCCGCCGCAACAGTATGGCCAATTCCCCCAGTATGCACAGTTCCATCCACAGCCCGTCTTCTTCTCTCCGCATGGGATGATCCCGCAACTCCCATTCCCGCCACCGCAGTTCCCGCAGCATTACGACCAGCATCAGCAGCATTTGCCACCTAACCCGCGGGTCATTCAACCTCCACTGCCACCGTTGCAGCAGCAGCAGCTGCATCAGCAGCTGCATCAGCATCAGCATCAGCAGATACCACCACCGACTCGCAAGAAATTTGACCCGACCGCCGCTGCGTTTATTCCTGGCAAAAGCATACCTTCAACGACGGCCTCTACAGCAGTGTCTACCCCACCGACACCATCGACAACGATACACGAGCATGCAACACCACCACAATCACAATCACCGCAATCACCAACACCACAGGCCAGCCCAGAGACTCCCAGTCTGGAGCAGCAAAAGGGCGGGTTCATCTACGCCCAGAAAGATGTGGCACTTCCCCTCGTGTTTGGCGAAAGGTTTGACCAGCTGAAGCTTGGATATCTGGAGTTAAAGGCCAAACAGAGACCACAGCCAGTGAAGAACGTTGCTAAAGAGGCCCAAAATGAGGTCTCAGCTGACCCAGTACGGCAGCTTGGTTGGGCAGCCGTTGCACAGAGCGCTGCAAAGAAGCACAAACAGCCTTCGACCACCTCTCACACACAGACAAAGACACAGTACAAAATCACACCTGTTGTATCCAATGCCCTTGAACCACTAGGATCCGTGATACTCCGCTACATGTTTGATGACTCATTCAGCCAACACTCCAAGAAGGTGGCATTGCCACAGATTGTGCCTAGAGGATTAGTGAACACGGGGAATATCTGCTTTATGAGCTCCATCATGCAAATGCTACTCTACTGCCAACCTTTTTATGAGGCATTGAACATGATCTCAAATAGAGCCGTACATTCCATGGGAGAGACCAGAAGTCCCTTGCTCGATGCCGTGGTTGATTTTTACCATAACTTCAACGTGAAGCTCGACCAGCGCCACAAGGAGCGTGAATATGCGGATTCCTTCACCCCAGTGGAGTTCTTCAAGGCCATCTCTAAGAATGAACGCTTCCAACACTTGAAGTGGGGGCAGCAGGAGGATGCGGAGGAGTTTTTCGGATACTTGCTCGATGGGCTACATGAGGAGTTCACAGCCAGTGTGAAATCGCTTTCTGATAATGAGGTTAACCAATTGACACAAACACTCACGGATTCGTCTAGACAAACCGTCAAGTCCAACTTGAGAAAGTTCCATGCAGGGGAGTTCAACTCTTCAGAGTCCTTGGGTAAAAGTGGTCTGTTGGATGACGATGAGCACGATGGCTGGCAAGAGGCTGGTCAAAAGAGACACACAGCAAAGAGAACCGTTGAAGTGAAACCTTCTCCAATTAGACGCATCTTTGGCGGACAGTTCCGCAGCGTTCTCACCGTGCCCAAGAGCAAAGAGTTACAGAGCATCACACTGGATCCGTTCCAACAGATCCAGCTTGACATCTCAGACAAGAACACGAGGACCTTGGAGCATGCCTTTGAGCAGATATCGCATGTGGAGGAGATCCCAATGAAGACTAATGAAGGAGTGGAGGTGATAGCGAAGAAGCAAACTTTTGTGGACCAATGGCCTGGAGTTCTTGTGGTGCACCTAAAGAGATTCTCCTTTGGATCCAATGGTCGGGTGGAGAAGTTAAAAAAGACCATTCAATACCCATTGCAGCTAACTGTCCCTGAGAAATGCATGTCGCCAATCTCCAAGAGGCTTGGCCCTGTAAAGTACAAACTGTGTGGTGTTGTGTATCACCACGGACAAGGGTCCAACGGTGGACATTACACGGTGGATGTCCTCCGTACAGAGGGGAAGTGGATTCGTATTGACGACGTGAGCATTCAGAGCCTGGAGCCCGAGGATGTGCTGGTGAAGGGTGAAGAGGATTCCAAGACGGCGTACATCTTGATGTACCAAAAGCTCTGATGGGTGATAATTATTGATGATGAGATGATGTGTGTGCATATTTAAATATGTGAAATCTACAAGTGATTGTAACTGTTTTTCTCGTGAGTAGTAGCTCATTCTTTTATAACCTTGATCTGCTTGTCGGTCTTCCATTGTTCAAACTCCTTTGTCAGTCTCGTGAGCTCCTTGACCAGCTGCTGGATGGCAGCATCGATGTTGGTCAAACGTGTCTCCAGGACCTCAGCGGTGACACCTGCAGTTTCCTCCACGAGGGCACCACCAACCATTCGGTACGTCCTTCTTGCAGCGTCGGTCTTTGTCAAGGTCTCCCGCACGATCTTGTGCTCTTCAACGTCCATCCTCAGCTCTTGCACTTTGTTCTGCGCCTCTGTGATGGTCTGCTGGTACTGGTTGTACGTCTCCTGGAGTGCTACCCTGTGTTAGTTTGTCCTTCCACCTTGCCATGCACACCACACTCACCCTGTGTTCCCTTCTGCGACATTCTGCTTGGCCACTGTTCCTCTCCACCAAAATCTCGCTGTGTGGTGATGCTTGTCTCTCTATCTTCGGGTATCGATTGTTCACCCGTGGCGCAAATGGCAGGTCACGTGAACACCGATCGGCAAAGGAAAAAAAAAAACTATAAAAGGCCACCGTCCGCACACTTCTCCGGAGCACAACATCACGGGAAACAGCGCCTCCCCCCTCAACCCCACGCGACAAACAGCCATGGACTCCTTCAAGACGCCCCAGACCGCTGCTGACGTCAAGCTGTTCACTGCGCAGGGCTCGTTCGCGTATCCAACGGCGCAGCACGATCTGCTGGGGATGGAGCTCAAGGTGGAGGAGCCCGACCAGGTGGCGCACCAGGATACGACAACGTCCGGGATAGTGCCCACCTTGCAGAACATCGTGGCGACAGTGAACCTGGACTGCCGGCTCGACCTCAAGACGATTGCTCTGCATGCGCGTAACGCGGAGTACAACCCCAAGAGATTTGCTGCGGTGATTATGCGTATCCGTGAGCCAAAGACCACCGCGCTGATCTTTGCCTCGGGTAAGATGGTGGTGACGGGTGCCAAGTCCGAGGATGACTCCAAGCTTGCCTCGCGGAAGTATGCGAGAATCATCCAGAAGCTCGGGTTCAATGCCAAGTTTACAGACTTTAAGATTCAGAACATTGTCGGCTCGTGCGATGTGAAGTTCCCCATTCGTTTGGAGGGGCTTGCCTTCTCGCACGGGCCTTTCTCGAGTTACGAGCCCGAGCTATTCCCCGGGTTGATTTATAGAATGGTGAAGCCGAAGATTGTGCTTCTGATCTTTGTCTCGGGAAAGATCGTGCTGACGGGTGCCAAGCAGAGAGAAGAGATCTACCAGGCCTTTGAGGCCATCTACCCGGTGCTCAACGAGTTCAGAAAGCTGTAGTGGGTTTTGGTTTTTTGGGGAAGGCGTGTATTAATATATCGGAAAAAAAGAGAAGTTCATCTGGGTTAATGCTTAGTAGAGTAGGGTTCTACATCTCACCTGGGTTAATATGCCTTTGTTCTACATCTCATCCATATCAAACCTTTTTCTTTGCGATCAGGGGGGTTCATCTCTATTTTTCCTTCTTATCATCGGCACTGGTTTCATCCCGAACATACACAAACGCTAGAACAAAGACAAACCACCCGGTAATCACCACCACGCTGGAGGTGATGTAGACCCATGAGTTGGTGATCTCCCAAGATCTTGCGTACTCATCGTTCGCCAGGTGTCTCACGCTCAAAATGTCCTTGTGGTGGAGATACGTGAAGCCTGGGGTCTGATAGTCCACTTGGAAGGAAAACACACCGTGCTTGTCTGGCAGGGCAAAATCCACTTCGTATACAGCAGAGTCACCTTCGGCAGAGACAAGCGACAGGTTCAGTCTATGGTATGGATCCAGCAGCTTCACAGAGAGCTGGAGATCCTCAGTCACATATGGGACCCATTTGTCACCGTTCCATTGTTGAACTTCAATCTCGTAGTGGATGTCATCCTTGATCTTGTATGGTCTCTCCTCATATGAAACACCATCGGCATGCGAATGGCGCACCTCACCCACACGGAGAACATTCTTGAAGCCAAATACCCAGTCAATAATCTCATCAACGAGTTGCTCATCGAATCCGTTGGAGAAAAGGGTGTCATCGCCCAACCATGTGGCACGGGCATCGTTGAGCCCTTGGAATCCAACAGCGACAAACCCCTGCTTACCAACGGTCCACTCCTTATCATCCTCCTTCGAGGACTTTGTGTAAGAAGTAGTGGGAGCCTGGATCAATGGGATGGCCTGAGGATTGTTGTTCACAAGTGCCGATGATCCCGTATAGCTGAGCTCACGGGCACCCAAAATTGACGATGCGAGGAAGTCTGACTCCCCAATCTTTACACTGGAGCTGTTTCCCTCACTGAAGTGATCCACCAGCTCGTGACCCTTTGGCGATGGGAAAACTCCCAGCTCGTTCCAAAACGTTCTCACAGCCTCGGAGACGCCCAGCGGAGACGTCAGCGCCAGCACATCGCCACCAGCGTTGAAGAAATCAACAAGCTGCGCACCTGTGATGTCAGACCCAAGCCTGCGCTGTTTGGAGGGCAGCAGAAGCACGTGCTGGTACTTGAAAGCACCAGTGTCGGCCAATGCAACGTCGCTGGAGGAGTCTGCGGTGTCCACGTTGAGCCCGCGGGCCTCGAGCAGCGAAACGAGCTCAGAGAACGAGGCCAATGGCGCCAGTTTCTCGTCGTGCACCAGCAGCAAGTCAGAACCACGGATAGAGGCGCATAGGGAGAGCGCACACTGTGCGACAGTCAGCAGCGTGAACCTCATTTTGATGCCACGTTGGCGGAGGGTCAAAGCTCTGTTGGGAAACATCACAATTTCGCGAAGGAAATTACTACATTGGCCATCGATCAACTGAACTCTTGAACTCCATATGGTCTGATCAACAGTTGATCAACACTAATCAAGGACAGTGCCTGTCTATGCTTTCCTCCTTTCCATGTCTTTAGTCTCAAGTTTCCCAGCTGATGATCTGGCCACCAGGGTCTCCGGCCTTTAGCTGGAGATGAAGACTTGCTATCATGGGGGACCATTCACAACCACTCTATTGGCTGTTAAAATGTTGTGCAGAACGACAAACTGACGAAGCCATCATGACAAGAGTAGGACGGACGAAGACAATGAGATCCTCTGATTAGACGTTGACGAGGCTGTTGTTCCCTTCCTCCATTGTCAGCTGCATGAGCCTCCCGAACTCCATCTGTCTGCAGAATGAGTGGGCGGTCGAGATGTAGTCGAAGTATGGAGTTTCATCGCTGTACGAATCAGAGCAAGCTATCATTGCAGAGCCAATGACACGCGCTGCCCTCTTGCACAGACAGAGAGAATACCAAAGGTGTAGTAGCATGTCCATAAACATCGCATTGCTTGGTCAAAGCCGTCGTCCTCTTCATAAAAACAGCAACGAGCAAACCAAAGACATCTCGAAATCCCATAACACCATCGTCAAAGCGGGCACATTCTGGTGTCGATATATAACGCTGTTGAACATTATTGTCAATTTCTGGGTTTCTTAGTGCCGATGGGAGAAATTTTAAGCCCGACGTCCGCGCTCGAGAAGAAGTGTTACCCGGTCAGTCCCAATCGGGACGCTGTGCGTTATGTCCCACAGCCACAAAGCTCGAGACTCCTGGACGGGGAGCTTCAGAAAAGTGGGACGAGAGGGTGCAAGATGTCGCTGTTCGAGCAGCTGTGTCTTGCATGTCGTATGGGAGATGCTGATGCGGCAGAGAAGCTGCTGATGGCGGGCGCAAACGTGGGTATCCGGGTCAGGTGGTTTGATCGAGACCAGTGACTAACAGCGCTGCAGGTCAATGGGCTGGACCCATGGGACTCCTCGCCACTCTATCTCGCTGCACTATGTGGCCATGAGCAGGTGGTACATATACTGCTGCTGAATGGCGCAGTTTCGGACATCGACAAGTACGAGGGCGTGCGATGCTACCATGGTGCCCTCACAGATTCGATACGACGGCTGTTGCTCTCTTTTGACCTGAGCAAGGCCGCAGATGCAACCATACCTTTCGCATCGCACTTCCGTGCGCTGTTGGAAAACCCAACGTTGGCGACCGAGGATATCGTCCTGAGGATCGGTGGTGATGATTTAAAGGTGCACAGGTTTGTGCTCGGGTCCCGAAGCGAGTACTTTAGGGAGAGGCTTCTCAACAGATGGCGCGACAAGCAGCTCATCGAGATGAACCAGTGTGATGAAGAGGTGTTTAAGATCGTGCTGGGATACTTTTATCTCAACCATGATCCTTACAGGTTCCGCAGAGTTGATCAGAAACTTCTGCTGAAGTATGCCAAAAAGGTCCGGCTGGGTGTCTTGGAGGAGAAACTAACCACGAACAACTACATTATCGATCAGCGTGAATATTCCAAGCTGATGAACGACTTGCAATTGGCAGCGTTGGAGTCTGCAAGGGAGGATTTGAGAGCATTTGTTGAGAGAGACATTTTCGGCAACAGTTGTACCACAGAGCTCGACATAGAATTGCTTCGGACATGCTCTGCCTTCCCAGACATTGTACTCTCTGTTGCTAGCACTCGCGGGACAGTGTTTTATCCTGCCCATAGAGCCATTCTTATCCGTGATGACTACTTCAAAGTCATGTTCTCGTCATCGTTCTCAGAGGCGCAATATGACACTGTCCCGGGGCTGGATGTGACCGATCGGTCAAAGATACACGTGGTGAAGCTCCCCGTTGCATCTGCTGAAGTTGCACAAGCGGTGCTAAGGTTCTTGTACTACGACCATGTGGAGATCCCATTGGATATTGCCCCTGGCGTGCTCTTTGCCGGTGACGTCTTGCTCAATGACAAGCTCAAATCGATGGCTGCAGTGTCGATCATACAGTCCCATGCTCTCCCGGAGGGCCACGATGTTTACGACATTCTGAGAGCCGCATGGGAGACCCGGGTGGATCGTCTGGAACACTTTGTCGCTCGGCGTATTGCCCACGATTTAGACGCATTCATAGGGGATCCAGAGTTCCATGACATTGTGCTGGAGAGCTCACGTCGGATCGAGTTGAGACAGGAGACAGACACAATCGAGCTGGTGGACGATATAAGATTCTACTTGGCGCAAAAATGGAAAGTGGACGTGGACAACGACGATCCTTTCAAGGACGATGAGGAGACCCCCGGGTTTGTGGGCTACGAAATGGATATGGCGAAGATTGAAGGGTTGTTGGACGATCTGGGATTAGATGCATGAATTCAAACTGGGTAACTCCACCGATGTAGCAAAGCTCAGTTGGTCTTCTTCTTGTTGGTCTTCTTCAAGTGGTCAGGCAACCACGACTCGTCCACGGCAGTAGTAGTGGCACCAGAGGCCTTGGCCTTTGTGGTCTTTGCCGGGGTCTTTGCCGGAGCAGTGGCAGTGGCACCGGCTGTCTTCAGGTAAGAGGCACCGAAGTTGACGTAGAAGTACCAGGCACCAATACCCACAGTGGCAGCAAGCAGGATCTCAAGCAGGATCAATTGCGGTGAGAAGAGCGAGATTGGTGGCTCCTCGACAATGGTCAGCACGGTCTGCGCACCGAGCATGGCGAGGTTCGAGCCCTTCACGATGTACAGCCCCGGGGTGAGCAGGTAGTTGCCTGCAGGGATGTTGATGCCGATTCTCTGGTTGAAGGTGCCCTGCTCTCCCGGCTGGAGTGTGACCGGGCCAACCTTGGCGTCGGTGATGTTGGCCAGCACAGCACCGTTTGTTGGGTCCGCAAAGCTACCACCGACACCGACAATGTGGATCTCCTCGTCCTCCCCGTTGGCGAAGGTGTAGTTCAGCGTGAGCTCCTCACCGTTAAAGATCTCGAGCACGCCCGAGTGTGGCTTGCCCAACACGGTGTACTCAATGTCGAAGTTGAGCTCGGGGATGCTGGCCGGGTCGACGTATTCGCCGTTTTGCTCGGAGCCGAGGATCTGACCGCTGGTCAGTTGGAGAAGCGCAGTCGCAGCGACAAGGAGTCTAGCGAACATCTGTTTGTTGGATCTTCGGTTGCTGTGTGTGATCGCAGGTGGGAGGTGGGAGTTTTAGTGCCCGAGGCTTTTCCCGTTGACGTGGACGTCGATTCGCGATCGAGGGAGGGGTCACCCTGCCGTTGTGGGGTAAAATACGCCCATGGGAAATAGGATCAAACGATGTGTGTCGGTTCCGGGCTACGCGTGTGCTCTCGTATAGCCTTCTAAACTCTCTTGCCGAATCCCATACTTGTCTTTTCATCTGGCCACCATCTATGTGGGCTAGCGTACCTCGTACTCGCCCGGTCTCACCAGCTTAATGAATCTGTCCGTGTTGGGCACCTCATCGTCAAGATGACCAATCGCCAGCACTGCTCCGTTGTAATGCCTCAACAGTTCCTTGCACTTCTGTACGGTGTGCTCATCCATCACACTAAGAGCCTCGTCTAGGATCACCAAGTCCGGGTTCTTCACCAACGCACGGATGAAGAGCGCCAGCTTCTGGTCGCTGATGTTTAATTCACTGAATGTGGTGTTTGATTTGTCCTTCAGCTCAAACTCTCGCAGGTACGTTTCAATGATATCCTTCTTATCCTCACCCAGTTCCTTTGGAGGAATCATCGACCCAACTTGGAACCCTGTTGCAATAGTTTCGTACAACGTGTGATGTCCTGGGTAGATCGCATGTAGTTCCGGAGATGTAAATCCTATGGATTCGTTGATGTCAAAGAAGCTCTGTGACCCGGTGCGTCTAGGGACTCCATTCATCACAATGCGGGAATTCCATGACTGTGGGTGCTCTCCGGTTATCAAAGACAGCAGTGTGGATTTACCTGCACCATTGTTCCCTCTCACCTGCCACCTCTCACCATGTTGCACCTTCCAGCTGAGGTCTTTCAGTACCGGCTGGCCTCTGTATGCAACAGAGACCCCACGGAATTCCAACAATGGTGCAGCTTGTGCAGTTACTGGTGGGAAAAGCCTCTTTAAGCTTTCAATGCTATGCTGCTGTTTCTGAAGCTCTGTAGCATGGGATGCAAGCGTCTCTTCTTGCAACTTGGTGATCTCGGGGCCCATATCACCAATTGTCCCCTGTGAAACCACTCCATCCTGGTTGACAATGACTGCATGGGTGACCCAGCTGGGGATCTCATCCTGAACACGCAAACCAAGTATCACGTATGGATCTGGTGACAGTTCGCCAAGCACCGAGCTCACCACCTCGGTTGCATCTGGGTCCAACCCTAGGAATGCATCATCGATCAGCAGAAGCTTGGGCTCCCTGACCAGCGCCCTCGCTAGTCTCGCACGTCTGGTCTGTCCATTCGACAACCCCATGGACCACCTGTCCTCAAGCCCTTCAAGCTGAAGCTTCTTAAACACCTCTTTCACCAAATGCTCGTTCACCACCCTGTGGTTATTCACGTTCCCGATGACGAAATTCCGAGTAGTTTGATCAAACTCATCCTTGAAGAACTCGTACCGAGCAGCTAAATGCGCCGTGGGCAAAACGCCCTTGAACTCCAGGAATTGGATTGCAGACTCTGGCCATTGCGATTTATTCAAGAAGGGATATGTTCGTGATAACGGTGGATCCGCTTGGTACTGTGTGGCCAAGGCCTTGAGGAATTGAGTCTTTGTAGGGCCCAGCACCACCCATTTCTGCTCGCTTGAGACGGAAAATGACACGGGATGCCTGAATATCTTCTTCCCACCGGAGCCAGCGAGCTTGAACACGGCCTGCTCCAGTTTCACTAGGATATTCATTTTCCGGACCCGCTTTCCTTTGTGCGTGTGGATGAGAGAATCTGTTTGGAGGTGTGTAAAGTTTCCACCCCAGATCCATGACACTCAACCTATTGGCAAAAAAGAATCAAAATGATAGTCCTTGCCGATGCGCATGTACAGATGCTACTCGATCAGTTGAATGCGGTATCCATCAAGGAGTATCAAAATGTTCTGAACCAGGCCTTGGTCAAGTACAACAAGGACCCTACTTTGATTCCTCAGAGAATCGTCGTGAACCGACCAGATCTCGAGGCAGTCCATCTGTTCATGCCCTCATTTGCTGATCGTGTGGGGATCAAGACACTAGCTGGATCCAGTGACGGGTTCAAAGGTGCAGTGCTCATCCTTGATGAGAACAATGGTGATTTGAAAGGTCTGCTCAATGCCATGACGCTGACTGCATTCAGAACTGCTCTGTGCTCCACTATTCCTTTGGTGCGTGTCTTCGACACTGAAAGGGCGCGACAGACAATGACGGTGTTCGGAAATGGGCTCCAATGCCAAGTTGACCTTGCGTCTCTATCCTGAAAACTTCTTAAGTGTGCAGATCGCTGTACGAAGCATCAATGGGAAGGCTAGGGAACTACAAGATCGGTTACAATCTGAGTTCCCATCTCTTGAAGTGTCGCTTGTGGATGAGAAACTCATAGACCTCAAATCTTCATCGGTGATCTATGGATGCGTCCCATCGACAGAGCCTCGCATTCTGTTCAGCAAGTTGGATCTCTCAAAGAAAGTCTACATATCTCTAATTGGAAGTTACAAGCCACATATGGCCGAAGCTGACGACTTGATCATTCAGCATGCATTGTCAAGGGGAAAAATCATCGTCGATTCTCATGAGCATACGCTCCATGAGGCAGGTGAGCTGATCAAGAACAACGTGACTAGTAAGAATGTCATTGAGATTGGGGAGTTGGAGAACATGGACATTGATCAGATCAATGGCGGTGACAACTTAACTTTGGTGAAGATTGTCGGGCTGGCCATTATGGATATCAGCGTTGGCACAGAGATATTGAATAGAGCTGTTGAGCAGGAAGTTGGTTCAGTGGTGGAGTTCTGACGCACATCGACACACATCATACTATGAGCCTCTGAAGGTATACTAGTAACTATGCCAGTATGCCAAGTAATATATCTGCAATAGCCATCAGCGCGCAATGGATTCACAACACCTTCAATGGCACTATAGTCGGGCACCTCGTTCCCCAGCCTGTCACTTCGTTTTCGGGAAATCGACATGGCGACACAATCTTACCCTTAAACGCCCAACGATAAGAAGCAAAATGGCAAGCCACACAGAATCTCCCCAATAGGAAACCCACTAACCTCCGTCAGTCTACTGGCCTGTACTCATTCTCCGAGGAAACGGGGTCAAAGCTGAGGAAATTTCGCTTTTCCAGCGCCAGAAGTGATAAGCTTCAGGCGGTGATATACGAGATTGATAAACAATCGCACGAGATCCGTGAAGACGCCACCGCAGAATCACCCTGCACTTCGATTGAGGAGCTAGTTGAGGAGCTGCCGGATAATACCCCAAGGTATGTCGTGTTATCGTACCCCTTGACGTCGAAGGACGGACGTAAGAGCTCCCCACTCGTGATGCTCTACTGGCTACCACCAACGTCACAACAAGCACATAGAATGTTGTACGCTGCTGCAGTGGAGCTTTTCAGAGAGAAGGCTGGTGTTTCAAAGTATGTATCCCCGGTCATATGGGTGAGAGGGTCCAAGAACTAACAGCCACAGGCTCATTGAGGTATCCGATGAGGAGGACTTTGAAGAATTTGAAGAGAAGGTTTTGTGATCACCGACAGTGAAAGTCCAACACGGCTGATAGCGCTGGGCTGCTACGCTATCCTGAATAACTAGAGCACGAACCACGAACCACACATTGCATCCAATAAACCCTATGTTGTATCACGTGATATATCTTAGCCCTATCGTTACATCCCTACACCCTTAAGAAAGAAAAAAACCGCCGTTGTACCGCGACAGTCCTGCCTAACAAAAAAGTGAAAAATTGACGAAGCCAAACCTCTCGTGAACATCATCATCAACTAACAAAATGGGTAGACTTCACTCCAAGGTACGTGAATGAGCACACTCATGAGCACGCGACCATCTCCCTCACAGATGGTCGAAGAAGGTTATGAATATGGGCTGAGGCGGTTTTGCACCTTTTTGATCCTCAGCATCTAGAATAGTTGAATGGTCCATTTGATGGTGAGGAGTTTTGAGAGCATGGTATTGGTCTCCCCGTGTGTTCCGTGATTGGATCATGCGCCTTTGGGGATTTTGAGCAATCCTGTTCCATGACTCCCCTGTCTGGATTCACTCTGAGGGTCCAAAGTTGTTCTGCTGCGCAGCACCAGTTTGTTTCGAGTCTTTCCAGGAAACTGAGTGGTTTGCACTGTGGTCATACTGCAGCCTTGCGAACTATTCCGGTATCCAGTCGGGCCAGCAAGTTAAGAGTCTCGGCTCCTTGCCAGGTCACCGGTGTCCCCCAGCTGTTCCAACAACATTTTGGACATGTTGTACTAACTTATTTCTCAGGGAAAAGGTATTTCTTCTTCTGCGCTTCCATACTCCAGAAAGGCTCCGGCTTGGTTCAAACTCTCCTCTGAGTCTGTTGTCGAGCAGATCATCAAGTACGCCAGAAAGGGTTTGACTCCATCCCAGATCGGTGTCTTGCTCAGAGACTCCCACGGTGTCTCCCACACCAAGGTTGTTACTGGTAACAAGATCCTCCGTATCCTGAAGTCCAACGGTTTGGCTCCAGAGATCCCAGAGGACTTGTACTTCTTGATCAAGAAGGCTGTCTCCGTCAGAAAGCACCTCGAGAGAAACAGAAAGGACAAGGACTCCAAGTTCAGATTGATTTTGATCGAGTCCAGAATCCACAGATTGGCTAGATACTACAGAACTGTCGGTGTTTTGCCACCAAACTGGAAGTTCGAGTCCGCCACTGCTTCTGCTCTGGTTAACTAAGCTCTTCCTTTTGGTTGCTTGTTGCGGGGCTATTTAAGGATTATAAAAAGGTTTAATGTTTATGATGGCTTTGTAACGTTTTTTGTGTATTCTTAGTCTTCAACGACAGGTGCGACCACTTGAAACTTTTCATCGAAGAGCCTGAAAGCCACTATAGCAAACTCACGTACTCCTAGTACTGCCTTCTCATCCTGGATGTCGCTGAATCCTGCGTAGATATCGCTCAGGTCCCTTGGTTCACCTAGAACAATCTCCTCGAGCGCTGGCACCTTTCTCGTGGCTGCTTTTTCTTCGGGCTTCTCGTCATCAGAATCATCTGCGAACGTGGGCACCGGGATGTCCTCTTCCTCTGTAGCCTCGCCCTCTTTTAGTCCACCAACTGAACTGATGATGCTCAAAAGCTCCTGTTTTATTGCCAGAGCCGTCGGATGGGATTTGACCGTGACAATTAATGTCTGCTTCTTGCGCTTCAGCTGAAGTGAGACTGTCTCGGTAGACTGGAATGTGTTAGGGTGAGATACGCATTAGGATATTGTACTTGCCATTTTGCACTGGATGGTTTTGTAGTTGTTGATGCAAGAGCCGAAAAGTTCAAACTTCAACTTCAATTATGCGTAAAAGAGGATCTTTGGAGTTTTTCCATGGTTGTACACTTTAAACACTTGGAAGCCCATAGAAGATCTGTTCTAGAGCTCTACCGAACCTTGGTACGACATGCTACGCATATGGAGGAGTCCAAGGAGATTGTGGGAAGTATCAAGGCTCATTTTAAGAAACTCCGGTTTCAAATGTCAGTCAATATCGTGCGCCAGTCTTTAGAGAAAGGTTATGAGGTGGAAGAGAGGCTGAGAGAGATGCTGGTGAATGATAATGTGGACATTGAATGGATGAAAGAAACACTTGCTTTGCCAAAGATCATCAAGACAAAGCCATTGGTGAACAGGTTCGGTCAACCCATTAAGAGAGACCTGGACAATCAACAGAATCTAAAGACCCAGCAGGCGCAAAACTATGTGAATCGATATATCCGCACTAAGCAAAGAGTGGGTGAATTGCCCAAAGTTATTGATCCAATGTTCCTCGAATCGGTCATTAAACCAGAGGCACTTCATTACAGGGCCCAGCTCGACCTGAAAAAGGCCGAAGAAAAGATTTCCACGGGACCATACAAGGTGCATATCACACAAAGTGCATCAGTGAAGTTCCTTAGAGGTCCTTGGCTACAACATCCTGGTATATCACAGATGATCCTGCAGTATGTCGAAAAAGAGCAGGAGTTGACAAACTATAGACAATATTATGATGAGAACAAATGGCTTTATGACACTGAAAACCTTTGGTGTGGTCATATAGGACAGCCTCAGGATTGGGGAATGGGCATCCAGCACGATTTAATGACCCGTACCCGATACCTGAACGCCAGACGGAAGTCATTCAAACAGTTTGGGGAAAAAGTGTTACCTTTAAAGTTACAGAAGCAACAAATGCGGTCTGATGCAATTCATAAGAGGAAGAAAAACCGTTTAGCTCTTGTTCAGAAGGAGGTTGAAGGCGTGACTCCGTTTGAGGATATGTTGGGGAAACCAACATTGCAGGAGCTTGTGAAGAAGTTGTGAGAGGCCATCATCATCATCCATTGTCATCAGTGCATCAAGGTTAGTATCACCAGTAGTGTGTCTCATATACCCAGGACGTACCCATTGATGGCCTTTCCTTGGTCTTGCATGTATTCGTACTTCTCCTCATCAGCCATGCCATCCATCTCGTAGTCTTCCTGTTTGGGATCCTTCTCCACGATCTCGATATCTTCAAGCATTGCGTTCATTTTATCCATCTTGTCATCCTGTTCCTGATTTATCGAAAGTCCTCCCAATCCTTCCAACACTTGTCTTAACGATGCACCCTTCTGCCGCTCCTGTAGAACCTCCTCCAGTAACATTATACCCATCTCATACTGCATTGATCCATAGCTTTCAATTGTGACATCCTTACGGGCGAATAGTGCCTCTGGTGATAGTTGCGACTTGTAGAACTCTGAACATTGGAAATGCCTCTTGGTACAATAGAGTTTCAAGTACTCATACGGTAAGCCGACATTCGTCGTACGTGCTCTGGCCTGTTCCTCACGGCAGAGTGGGTAGGCGCACAGCTTGTTGATGTTCCGCTCCTCGAGCAATTCCGTATACGAGTCCTTGGAGAAGAATCTTGAGCAGAACTTGAGGAAGAAGGCGTCACAGCAGTCGTCCGAGAGAGCTTCCAAGAGTATGAGAGTGAGCCTTGATGCCTCACCTGGTGTGAGCGTACCAGGGTGTGAGAATTGGATCAGTTGGGACTTGAAAGAGTCGATTGTGATGGTCATCTGGTGCTTTATGTTCAAAGATGTAGCATCATCAAATTGAATCCGTGGATATAATTACCTTCACCAAAAGAGAAAATAACCACAACAGCACACCCTAATGACCAAGCCGTATAACCTGTGGCAACTGCTGCTACGGCAGCTTGCTGAACCACAGACACAGAAGCCGCAGCTGATATTACCCAATGAGTCTCTAGAGCAGATGGCCAACATGGTGTCGTTGCCCATATACTTGGAGAAGTTCATGTCCTTTGGACTGCTTGCCTGTCTTAACAGTTTTCTCCGGCTCGCAGTGCTAGTACCACTGAAACTACTGGTGGACTGTGTGTTATTGGCATATGCGGCTCGTGATTTGTTCATACCTCAGAGAAGGAGCACCGTAATGTCGTTGATCAATGTACGAAACCTGGTGTTTGCCTCCCTGATGCTCGTCACTATTGTGTTCTCCACCGCGGATACTTCCAAGATATATCACACCATCAGGGCTCAGAGCTCTATCAAACTTTATGTCATGTTTGGAGTCCTCGAGGTGAGTGATAAGCTGTTGGCTACTGTTGGACAGGATCTTTTGAACTTCTTGTTCTCTGAGGACCCAGTTGATGCAGCCAAGAGTCCAGGAAAACTGATAAGGTACTGCATTTTCTATGCTGCAAGCTTTGTGTACTTGTCGCTACATGCCGTTGTGTTGGTGTATCAAACCATTGCCCTGAATGTGGCTGCCAATTCATACTCCAATTCTTTGGTGACATTACTCCTCTCCAATCAATTCGCAGAGATCAAAGGGTCAGTGTTTAAGAGACTTGACAGGGAGGGGCTGTTCCAGATGAGTTGTGCAGATGTTGTGGAGAGATTTCAACTGATGATCCAACTGGGCGTCATTGCATTGCGTAACATGGTACAGATAGGGGCCAATCCGCAACATTCAGGGCTTTTACCGAGTGCAACCATACATGGCGTTAACAAGTGGTTCGGAGTGGTGTTGGGCCCCACTGCTATTGTCATTGGCAGTGAACTACTGGTCGATTGGGTCAAGCATGCATATGTGACCAAGTTCAACAAGGTGAGACCAAGGATCTACACCAAGTATCGGGACATACTGTCACAGGATGTCATTGACAACTTCCGGACCCAGGCTTCAAGCGATTCACCAGATCGGATCCAACAGCGGCTTGGTGTGCCATTGCCAGCGTTATTCGTTCTCTTTGCCGTTATGTCAAAGGACTCACTCAGCTGGCTATTCTTTGATGAGAATGGCTGGGTCTTGACCAATGTGTTATTCGCAGTGATAGCCTATGCAATACTAGTGGTGGTGAAGCTACTGTTGGAGCTTTCCTTGCTCAAATGGGCCAACACGATATTGAATGTCTCAAGAGAGCAGCAAGCACCGGCTATCACTGGCGTGGGGAAAGACCACGCAGACTACGTCTCTGGGCTGGTTTCAGGTGGGCAAGGGGCGATGGATATGGAGACTAAGGCACATCTGGAGGAGGAGGAGAAGAGGGAAAGACCGCGGAAGAATTCACTGGGTGGTGTCACGAGATACCGGATGGTTTCCAAGAAGATTTGGTAAAAGTGTGATACTCATACTCGGCTCACGTCGTTTGCCTCTCATCTTTGTAGCGATAAAAGCACCATCGGGTACGCTCACTTTTTGTGCCACGAGCGCCTTTATGGCCTGATCGGGGTTTCGCTAGGCCCAATGAAAAAATTGGCAAAGGTCAACTCCCAATACTACCATATCAAAGAGATTAGAGAAACAAGCACACAGAACAGACGATGTCGCTCTCGCGGTCCAAGTTCTTCTTCATGCGGAACGCTGCGGTGCTCAGCACCATGCGTGCCTGCGCAACGAAGAACTTCACCCTGGCGTCAAGACCGACGGCAGTGCCGTCATCGACAAGATTCATCCCACGCTTGTTTGATCGAGGATTCGTCAATAGCGCATTCAAACGCACAAGTGCAGCCCTTCAACCACCGGTCACCGCTTCCCTGAAGGCACGCAAGAGAACATTGGTGAACTCGTCGAACTCCGTTGGATATTGGCTCATCGGTACCTCGGGACTCGTGTTTGGTATTGTTGTCCTCGGTGGATTGACAAGACTGACAGAGTCTGGTTTATCCATCACGGAATGGAAGCCTGTCACCGGTGCTATCCCACCGTTGAACCAAGCCGAATGGGAGGAGGAGTTTTCCAAGTATAAGGAATCGCCAGAGTTTAAGCAGTTGAACTCGCACATCACACTAGATGAGTTCAAATTCATCTTCTTCATGGAATGGGCCCATAGATTATGGGGCAGAACCATCGGCGCGGTATTGTTGGTCCCTGCTGTATACTTTGCTGCAACGAGGAAGACGTCATCCCGTCTGAACGGCCGTCTTGTTGTGCTCTCATTATTACTTGGGCTACAAGGTGCCATCGGATGGTGGATGGTTAGATCTGGATTGGACGAGAAGCAACTAGAGGAGCGCCGCTCGAAACCAACAGTGTCACAATATAGACTTACGACACATCTCGCGGCTGCTTTCGTTCTCTACATGGGCATGATCTGGACCGGTATGGAGATCTTGAGAGAGAACAAGTGGGTGAAGGACCCGAAGGCAGCCTTGGAGATTTTCCAACAGTTGGATAATCCGGCTTTAAAGACATTAAGAAGAACCACAGTGGGACTTGTTGCATTGACCTTTATCACTGCCATGTCTGGTGGTCTCGTTGCTGGATTAGATGCTGGATTGATCTATAATACTTTCCCACACATGGGTGATGATATCATCCCATCGAAGAGAGAGCTGTTTGATGATCTGTATGCCAGAAAGGAAGATAAGTCGGACAAGTTTTGGAGAAACATGTTGGAAAATCCGACAACGGTGCAATTGAACCATAGAATCCTGGCCACGACGACTTTCTTTGCCATTCTGGGCACACATCTATATGCTTCGAGAATCAAGCACATTGTTCCAAAAGCCGCTTCCAAATCATTGCACACGCTTATGGGATTCGTGTCATTACAGGTGACCCTGGGAATCTGCACGCTATTGTGGCTAGTACCTATCCCATTGGCATCTGCTCATCAGGCTGGTGCATTGGCTCTGCTGACGAGCTCTCTCGTTGTTGCCAGTCGATTGAGAAAACCAAGGGCACAGGTGAGAATTCTCACCTCAGGGCTATATGCACAGGCTTTGAAGCCAAAGAGTAGAGTGCTGTCTGAGGTGAGCAAGTCCGTGTGAGATAGGAGTGACGGAAATGCCGGTTTGTACATAGTTTTTAAACGAGGTTATTATGAGTATATGATGTCTCCCGATCGAGTAATATTCGCGGGACTGCGAGGGAAAGAATTCAAAATCACCGATGATAATCGCGTGCGGTTGAGTGCGAAGAAGTAGAACGACCGACTACAAAAAAGCCATCGATGCTGTTTCTCTCATTCTTCAAGACGCTGGTAGATCGTGAAGTATGTACTCACTATCTTTGAGCGAAATATGCCGAGCACTAACCAATTCAGATTACCGTTGAGGTATGTCCAGGATGAACAAACCTGTTACCCTATGCTAACATGACCAAGCTCAAGAACGGAATTGAGATCACAGGGACACTGAAGACTGCCGACCAGTACTTCAACTTGAAGCTCGACAACATAAGCGTGAAGAATGAGGCCAAATTCCCTCATCTGAGTGCGGTAAAGAGCATATTTCTGAGAGGCTCCACAGTGAGATACGTACACATGGCGAAGGCTGACGTTGACACGAATTTGTTGCAAGACGCTGCAAGAAGAGGTATGTTTGTCCATGAGCTGCGTGCTATGGGGTACTAACAGAGAAAACAGAGGCTATGGCATCTTCGGGAAAGCAGTTGTTAGGCCGTTGAGTAGTGATAATACAAGAGCTTTGAAGCAATGGCAGAGTACCGGGCTCAGTGGTAGTAATCCCCTAGGTATATCATGCATGAGTATCGCCCCGAGTGGAGGGTTCGTTTTTAGCATACGCTGTCCTGTGGGTGTACTGCAGAACAGAACTGTCAGTTCTGGTGCAACGTCCCGTCCGGTACCTTTAAGCATTTAACCAGAGAGAATCTCAAGCAGGTCACCGTCTTCAAAAAGCATTGAGCGCTTGAAGGATGTTGAGACTTATAGTGATGCTGAAAGTAAAAGAACTCGAAATCTTGTGGGCTGTTAAGAGAAGTGAAGCGACTAAGATTTGGGATAACTTCCACGCAACTAATATGATCTGATCCTTGTGGGATTGTTAGAATCAATGTGACGATGTGTATATTGTAGTCTGTGGTGATAACTTGTGATAGCTAGCGGCTACAGGATGCCGACTGCCAAGCAGTCCCATAATGATGGAGAGCAGCTGAGTCCCTACTGCACAGTTTTGGAAGGGCTATTTACCGCTTGTTGATGACTAGCCAATACCAAATAATGGTGTAGTCGGCTACTACTGCCGAAATATCATCATATCCAGTACAAACAGTGCAAAAAGTCGAATTTCTTTTTTTTTTTTTTTTTAAATACGTTTATTTCCTAAGTAATTACACTTTTTTTTTTTTTTTTTTTCAGATTTAATCATATTTTATTATATCAATACACGA
>PPNZ03000080.1:0-40705 GCA_003708355.3 Williopsis maclurae
GTCTGGTGACGCTGCCATTGTCAAGTTCTCTCCAACCAAGCCATTGTGTGTTGAGGCCTTCACTGACTACCCACCATTGGGTCGTTTCGCCGTCAGAGACATGAGACAGACCGTTGCTGTTGGTGTCATCAAGTCCGTTGTCAAGTCTGACAAGGCTGGTAAGGTCACCAAGGCTGCCCAGAAGGCTGCTAAGAAGTGATTTGTGTAATTACTACTTAATTGCTATTGCTCTGCTCATTGTAGTGTTGGTTTGTTCTTGCGGTATAGCGATGGCTTTGCAACCCACTGCTAATGCGTAACCCGAAAGGTCATATTTTAAGAAGTTTTTTTCAGGCCTTATGCTAACTAGTACATGGCGGAAAACGCGTTGACGCGTCAGAAATATTCCTTGCAATGTATCTCTCGTGTAATGAAACCGGAAGTTATTGCTCGGCTAAGAACCCAGACGGATCATGGCTGCTTTCATTTTACTCATTACAAGTCACTCAAAAAAAAGAAAAAGGTACAATATCATTAGACATCATCTGTTAGAACATAAGGGTAGCGCGGTGTAGAGCGGTGCTACAGCGATCTGAGGTTGACCAATGCAAAGGCGGCATCCTGTTCCTCGGGTTTGAGTAGCTGTTCGCGCTTCAAGAGCTGGAGAGCGCCGATGGTGGCCCAGTCCTCCTCGTCCGTGTCAGAATCCTCGTGGGTGAGCGTTGAGCGAATCGATGAGTTACGGCGCGTTGCTGTGCTAGTTGTAGCGCCAACTGACTGGAAGAGCTCGGGCGAAGTGGGTGTCTGTGAGTTCGAACGCAACTGCTTGACGCGCGGCTTCACGACGCGGGACATGGAGGACTTGCGAGACTGCGAGGCTGAGTTCATGGGTGGCGACACCAGTCTTGGATTCAGCTTCAACGGTGGGATATCGTCATCAAAACGGAACACCGCTTCATCTGAGTCTGACGCTTCGCTCACTGCGTCATGGTCATCGTCATCGTCGTTATCATCATCGTCATCGTCATCGGACGCTATCGCGTAGTCGCTGGGCTGTTTCTTCAGTAGCTTGTCGTGGGCATCCAGCTCGTACTTGGAAGCGGTGATGGACTCTCGTCTAGCGCCGGTGTCGTTCTCCTTCACCTTGGCGTTCGCCACCCTCACAGCGCTGCGTTCCTTCACAAAGTGCGCCTTCTCCACCTGGCGGGCGCGCCACTGGCCCCAGCCAATCTTCTCAAAGACAACGCTCTCCTGCTCGAAACCTTGGTGCAAGCATCCCATGATCAACCGCCGCTGCTTCGACAAGCTCAGCTTTTCAAAGCCGTGGATCTGCTTGCTCAAGTTGGAGGTGATGTGTCTGATTGCAAGCGGGCCTGTCACCACGAGCAAGCGCGCGAGGCGCTCGGGCGTCACCTGTGCCGCGATGGCTATTCCCTCGGCGCTCGACGTCGAGAGCTCTGTGACATGCTTTGCCGTTGGCTTCTTGTAGGTGGCCTGTGTGACCAGCGCTGGCGAGGCGGACTCGTGGGAGGTTGAGAGTGAGTCAAAGGGTGAGAAGGGCGGCGTTGGTGCTAATGAGTCTGGGGAGGCCTTGAGCGACATTCTGCTGTGTATGTGTGTGTGTGTGTGGAAGTGGTCTGGCTGTCGGGTATCTGTGCAGTGAGAGTGCTTGTGCTTTGTGGCTTGTTGATGGAATGTTTCGAAACTTTTTGGCGTCCATGAGGCCGAGCCCTTATCTTCGCGCGAGTCGAGACGCCAGCGACGAGTCTGCAACGTGCTCGGGAAATTGCCGGACAAACACGCCAAATCAACGCGCAAAGAGGCAGTACAAGTCTACTGAGGACATCACCCGAACCTGTCCATCCATGCTATCAAACACTGGCATTCCCTCAGCTTTTCTGATGCGCTCATTCGGCAAACAGCTGATAGCGTCGAGGCGACAAAAGTCTCCTCGGCCCTCCCCCGCGCTGGCTGTCACGCCCGGAAAAGATGACGAGTCCCGAAAAGTCTCCGGTGACCAACCAGCGCCGCGCGCGCAACAATAGAAAACAGGCGGGAAAACGTGGGATCCCAACGGCTATTGCCGCGGTGTTGCCGCGGTGTTGCCGCTGTTTGACCGCGGTCTGGTCTCGAAAAAGTGGCCCCATGCGCGGACTGACGGGGACTAGCGGGACTGATGAGGACTAGGAAGACGTGTGTCACTCAATTCGTTGGGGGCTGGTACTTTTTTTTTTTTTGTTTTTTAATAGCTCTGTGGGGTACAGCTGTCAACTATATTTCATACCCCAGTCGAGGAAAGCATCCATCCATTTATTTTATTTTTCATGCATATCGTCAGAGTTGTATCAGCATGGTAGCGTCCTTCAGCGCACCTTCAAAGTGCTGGTTCTCCAGCAGCGTCTTCACCTCCTTCGAGGCGTAGAACTTTTCCACTCCCCCAGCAAACTGATCCCGGCTGGGCTGTGTCAGGTCCACACCCTTGATTAGCCTGATCATCTTCCCAATCTCAACTGACACAGGCCGTTGCGATGCTTCAAACAGCTGTATAAGTCGGCGCTGGCACATTATCAGGACGTTCATGTCCTCGGAAACACCGCCTCGTGCGATAAGTTCCTTCAAGCACTTCCAGTTCATGTACTTGATGAACAGCAGCATGAATTGGTATATGTGTGAGTTAAGCGGAGCAAAATAGTCCGCCAGGAAATATGCACGGCGAACAGCCTTCTCCAGTAGAGCAACGTTTTCCACCATCAGCTTGAGCACTTGTGCGTCAAACCGTTCCAAGTACTCGCTCTTGAGCCGAAGATGGCAATTCACGGAGAGAAGCAGTAACAGAAGGACTCTCTCATCCATGGGCATCACCTTCAAAGAGACGATGTATTGCTCAGTTCGGTAGTCCAGCTGCCACAACTCTGCCTCCAAGGGTGGTTTGCACATAACTCGAGAATCAATAAAACACATGTTCCAATCTCGTAGAATGTACACGAGCTCCGTCTCCCTAAACAAATCCACACTGTTGTCTTTCCTCATTCTATGGATCAAATTAGGCCGTGAAGTTGCCGAGCAGATAACTGACTCCAAGAGGGACAGCTTCATCCAGGTCATGCCTTGATTAAGGTAGAGGCTATGCGCAAACGCGTTCGATACAGTCTGGTTAAGCATCTTCCATGCCCTCTCCAACTGTCCACCGAAGTAAAAATAGTTAATAATCAAGATCTGCGAATTGATAAAGTTCAATGACTCTGTGTGTTGAGATTTGGATATCTGGAAGTATCCGCTCACCATGCCATTCACTTTGTTCTTTTGGTCCTCAAGCGGTAGTGGACCATCCAAATCTTTACAACGGTCGATGAATATCGAGATGAGCACCATCAATTGGTCCCGCTGTAGTGGCTGTCGACGTGAGACTTTGTCAACCCACCCTGTTACGACAAGCTCATCGAAGAGGTCTCTGAAGTAATTTGGCCTCATCCTATCGAAGAACTGCGCAACCAATGATTTGATCAGTGCGATGTTATCATCCCAGTCTTTCACCAGTTGTGGCAGCTCCATGTTTTCATCTGTGTCGTGGGAAACCAAGCTCGTCTCCTTTTGATCCGACATCGCAAGCTCCAAGGACAAAATGCTGTTCTCCTCAGCATGGCCGTCCTTCGATCCACTTGAGTCGAATATCGATATCAGATCCTCGCTCGTTCTCAACTTATCCTCAAGTTCTTTGATTCTCCATTTTAAGTGATCAATGTCACTCCGAGGCTCATCGGATGCCATCGGTGGGTGTGCAAGTTTGCTGAGCTCAATCGAGCGGAACTTCTCCGGGTATGTACAGCTGATTCCACGCGGAACACAGTTCTTGCATGGATGTACCCTGTTGCATCTGATCTTACGACGACGGCACTCGTTGCAAGAAATTGGCAGCACCATCGGTGAAAACTTGTAATGATCTCCAAAGTATTCCTTCTCTTGGTGATTGCAAGTACCTATCGGTATCCACTCAGCACTGTCTGGATATGGCACTAGCCTGGCACGCGATACAAGGCCCCGGAAAATGAGCTAATGCGACTGTTCAAGGCACTGTTCATGCCAAGTTTACGGAAGCCCGAAAAATTGGCGATCTGCTGCTCCTCCTCCAACATCCAACCAAATTTCAAATTACACCACCACCACCACCGCTGCTGAGATCAATGCCCAGGCCGGCCCAAAAGTGGTGGGGAGGGGAAATGAGTGCGATGCAGATGCTCTCCAACTTGCGAGCGTACGCTTGTCCACGGGTGTACCCTCTTCCGACGGTGTGGCCTGTGCACAGACGCTCTGCTGTGATGATTGTGCTATTTCTCGGCCAATGTGGGGAGATGCGCGTGCTTTTAACGCGAAGATCTCGGCAGTTGAACAACTTCTCCGGTGACGTGTCTCTCCCTGGGGGCAAGAGCGACCATGAGAATGAATCGGGCTACGACGTTGCCCGGAGGGAAACAATGGAGGAGATTGGCTTGCCCTACGATGAGGACCTACATAGGCAAGGATTCGTGCTGGAGAAGCTCAACGAAATGCCATGCTACCTGTCAAGGACGTTTCTCAGTGTAAGACCGGTTGTGTGCTTCCTTCATGATCAGAAAAAGCCTGACAAGCTCATCCATGACATCAAATTCTTGTTGAACCCAGGCGAAACATCGAGCATCTTCTCCGTGCCACTGTTGGATCTCATCGGCAAGAATCCCAAGAGAGAATACATCAGCAAAAGGGTGAATCGATACACATGGGGCAGGCTGAAATGGCCCATCAAGCATTACTTCTACCCATCGCATAACGAGAATGAAGTCTCATGGTTGGAAAACGTTCAAGATCTTAGCTCTGATGAGGAACATGGAGAAGAACGACATCCGGTCAAAGACCTTTGGGGGTTGACGGCACAGATTCTTTATGATCTCGCCAACATCAGTACAGGCTCATTGGACAAAAACTACATCGGTAATGAAAGTCTGATATATGCATTGACGGAGTTTGGCGGACAAATGCATGAAAGAACAAGAACCGAATGGGAATCTGCAATGATCGTCAATGAGCGTGGGAGGTACTACTCAGACGTTCTTCCCTCACACATCTTGAAGAATGTTGAAAAAGAGTTCAGAATATAAAGGTTCAGCAACAGCTCTTCAGTTATCTATTTATCAAAGCACAAAATTATCTATTATTCATTGACATCCCTCCTTGAACAACTTCAATGCACGCTCGAGTGCGTCAGCCAACTCACTACCGTTCTCATATAAGCTGGACGCGATGCCATTGTTCAACAATGTCTTTATCTCTTTGTCAGACCCGTACCCATCCGCAGACTCCTCCGCCTCATCCGCGTTGGGCGAACCCTCGGCGGTGGCGTATTCATCTTCACTGGCAGTTAGGTAGTCGGTAGAGGCAAGCGATGAGACTCAGTGAATTTTGAGGTCGTTGTAGATTCTTCCAGAGAGTTCATCGAGGTCAAATGTTGGGGTTGGGCGCGTCAAGGTCTCGGTGAGGTCAGTGAGAGCAGACTCTGTAGGCTCGGTAGATGTGCCAGTAGACTTCACGGTGTCCTCCTTCTCACATTCAGCCATTGGCTTGAGCACATTATTGGTCTGGAGCACGGTCTCCATGCCGACCTTTCCCAATCTCATTGAAACAAGCTGTTGCTCGGTGTAAGGGTTCCGGTAGAGCATCCCGTTTACTCCACCCATGGCGTAACCGGGCTCGAAATAGATTGGTGTGTAACGTTTAGCACCTGGTTTGTTCTGATTGCCCATGCTTGCGGTTCAATTCTTGTTACTCTGGAGATCATTGGGTCGAAGATTGGGGCTTGATGTGGGGGGGCCTTATAGGCGATGCCAATGCGCTCTTATCGAGCTCTCACGAGAGCATTATTCGATACACTTCCCCATGTTCGCGATCTGACATGAAACTGGAGACTGTGAGTGTTCTTTGTTAGTCCATTGCTTGGGTTCTGCCCCTTACGGCTGTCCTGAGAGAGAAGTACCTGCCAAGCGGGCTCAGCCCTCGGGCCTTGGATTCCAGCGAGCGCGCGAAACCCCAAAAATCAACGCCAAATCAACGCCCGGAAACGGACAACGAGCACGCTACAAGACAGCACACAATGGCACAGGATACCATAGAAGCGGCTTCTCCGCCGCAGGAGAGGACCCTCACGCCTGCTGCTGCCGCTGCTGAAGTCTCCAAAGTGCCGCAAGAGCAGGAATCCCATGAGGAGCACTCTGAAGTGGAGAAGCTCGACCATCAACAAGATCAACAAGATCGGCCGGAGGAGGAGCTCCAAGAACAACCAGCCACCGACCAAGAATCAAGCTTGGATGTTCCGACGCCTCTACCCGCAATCGAAACGCAGCGACACGCCCGCAATGTGTCGAACGGCTCCACGGCCTCTGTGGGTTCACGCAACGCGACACATGTTGCCTTCGTCACGGAAACGATCACCCAGATCGTTGACCACAAGGACGCGGCAAAGAATACTGTGCTTGTGAACTCGGCAAAGAAGTGTCAAGAGAAGCTAGCGTCTGGGTTTGACTCCGCACAGGTGTTTGAGACGCTTAGACTGGCCATTGAGACCAAGAACACCAGTCTTGTGTTGATCTCACTGGGGTGTCTGGCCAAGATCTTCACCTTCCAGCTGTTTGAGCCATGTCAGGTCCCACCATCGAAGACAATCACCGCTGTCACCGATGACCCGGACCTACCGGAGACTGGCCAACCGAACATTGTAACCCCTCCGCCGCGTGTGGGCATCGTTGACGCAGCCATTGACACCATCGCCGGTGCCTTTCAGGGTGAGGGAACGAATGAGCGTGTGGAGGTGCAGGTTGTCCGTGCATTGGTTGCTGGTGTCCTCAACGAGAACATCCCCGCGCATGGACCAACACTTTTGAAGGCTGTCAGACAGATATATAACATCTTCATCAGCTCTCTGTCCCCTATGAATCAAGGCATTGCCCAGGCATCGTTGACACAGATTGTCAATGTCGTCTTTGACAAAGTGGAGAAATCTGCCCTAAAGTCCATGAAAAGTTCGTCGTCTTTGGACATACAAGCCCAAGATGACCAAGTCCCACTATCACCATCACCAGATGAACCACTCAAACTGGAGAACTTGAAGACTCTGGATGACGAAGAAGAGAAACTTGTTGATCAATCAAGCGATGTTGGAGACGAACAGGAACTCGCAGTGAAAGATGCATTCCTCCTTTTCAGAGCAATGTGTAAACTCTCCATCAAAAGCTTGGATAATGATTTCCTTGATATGAGATCACATGTGGTCCGCTCAAAGTTAATCTCGCTACATATCATCCACTCCATCATCAAGGAGCACATTGATGTGCTTCTCTCTCCCTCGGTTGTTATTCGGTCTGCCTCATCCAAGGAGGAGACCATATTTGTCGATGCTGTCAGACAATACCTCTGCTTGACCATCTCACGAAACGCCGCATCGGCGATCTCCCCCGTCTTTGAATCTACTCTTGAGATATTCTGGCTTATCATGTCTAACTTGAGATACCAGTTCAAGCGTGAGATTCCAGTCTTCCTGTCTGAGATCTACTTCCCAATCGCAGAGCTGAAGACTGCAACTCCTCACCAGAAAAGATACTTCCTTGTTGTGGTTCAGAGGCTTTGTAATGATCCAAGAGCTCTCATCGAGTTCTATTTGAATTACGACTGTGACACCTCGCTACCAAACATCTGCGAGAAGCTCGTTGACTATCTGACAAAGCTGGCGCTCACCCGTGTTGAGATCACTCCAAAGCAAAGGGCTGACTACAAAGATTATTCCCAAAAATCCACGTCATCCTCCGCGTTAACCCAGCAGCCGTTGCTATCAATCTCCAAACTGTCGTCGCAGGCAGCATTGAGTGATGTGGCGTTGCCGTTCCCCGTGGAGTATGGCTTGAAGATCACGTCCTTGAACTCCATCGTAGGAATCATGAGGTCCTTGAACTCCTGGGCACAAAAGGGGTTGACGCCGGATACTAGATCATCCTCATTTTTGAATATCAGAAAACGGTCTGGTACCAATGGTTCTGGTTCCTTGCCACAAGTCAATATTTCCACTGAGGAAGTTGATGATCCACAGGAGTTTGAAAACCTGAAGCAGCGCAAAACCGCGCTACAAGAGGGTATCAGACTCTTTAACTTCAAGGCAAAACGCGGTATTGACTATTTGCTTCAGCAAGGGTTTATCGAGAGTAATGATTCTATTACTATTGCCAAGTTTTTGCTAAATCAGCGAGGACTGGACAAATCTGTCATTGGTGAATACATGGGTGAAGGTGATCCAGCCAATATCGCCATCATGCACGCCTTTATTGACTTGATGGATTTCACCAACCTGAAGTTTGTTGACGCCATGAGACTTTTCCTGCAGAGCTTTAGACTTCCAGGTGAAGCCCAGAAGATCGATCGCTATATGCTCAAATTTGCTGAACGTTACGTTGATGGAAACCCCGGTGTCTTTGCAAATGCTGATACTGCATACGTGTTGGCATATTCTGTTATCATGCTTAACACAGACCAACACTCCAAGAATGTCAAGAACAGAATGACCACGGAGGACTTTTTGAAAAACAACGTCGGCATTGACAACGAGCAAAACTTACCGGATGAGCTATTGCTTGACATCTACTATGAAATTGCCGAAAATGAGATCAAGCTGCAGAGTGAGCAGCACGCCGCATTGCTTTCTGGCGATTTAGCGCCTGCTCAAGCTCAAGGATTCCCCTTCTTTGGCGGTCGTGACGCCAACAGAGAAGCATATATCCAGGCCTCTAAAGAAATTTCAAACAAGACTGAGAAGTTCTTCAAGACTTTGGGACGTTCTAACAAGACGGTTTTCTACTCAGCGTCTCACATTGAGCATGTCAAGTCCATATTTGATACGCTGTGGATGTCTTTCCTCGCAGCATTGACCACGCCATTTAAAGGTGAAGATGATGAAGACACTGTTGCCACATGCTTGGAAGGCTTGAAGCTCGCTATTTCTATTGCATGTATATTTGAGCTCGATTATGCTAAGACATCATTCATCGGTGCTCTTGTGCAGTTCTCTAATCTATCCAATGTGAAGGAGATCCAAGACAAGAGCGTCGATGCTATACTTCTCCTGTTGAAGTCCGCTGAACAGCATGGAAATCAGATGAAGAACTCTTGGAAGGATATCCTCATCACTGTGTCACAGACGGAGAGACTGCAGTTGATTGCAAAGGGTATTCAAGCGGATGTGGTTCCGGACATTGCCAACGCAAGAATACATAGAAGTTCATTGGAGAGTACCAGAAGTCACCAGACATCTTACGGTGGATTCTTCGGCATGGGGAAGAAGGCTACGCCGACCGAACAAGCTCAATTGGACCATCACGATCAACGGTTGGACCCGCTCATCGGGCAAAGATTGACTTCTTCCGAGGTGTCTGTTGCCATTGACAAAATATTCACCCAAAGCTCCACCTTGAACGGTATCGCTATTGTGGAGTTCATCAGGGCGTTGACAGAGGTTGCCTTTGAAGAGATTGAATCTTCTTCTGACAGCACAGTACCTAGAACCTATTCCCTGCAAAAGGTTGTCGATGTTTGTCATTACAACATGGGCAGAATCAGAGTTGAGTATACAAACATCTGGAATGTGATCTCAGGGTTCTTCCAGAAGCTCTCTACGAAAGATCATAACCTATCTGTTATCTTCTTTGCCTTGGACTCGCTGAGACAACTGTCGATGCGTTTTATGGATATCGAAGAACTCGCTGGTTTCAAGTTCCAAGAGGATTTCCTTAAACCGTTTGACTTCATCTTGCACCATGCGCTGGATATTGAAGTCACTGAGATGGTTCTCAACTGTTTGAGCAACCTGATCGTGTTGAAAGGTGCTAAGATCAAATCCGGTTGGAAGACAATCTTTTCTGCATTGCATTTCAGTGCGTCAGAGTCCGCAGTCTCTACAGTTACTAAGACATATGAGATCATGGATTTGATCTACAAGGAACATTATACATCAATCTTGGCGCAAGACGACACTTTTGTTGAGTTCCTTGGCGTCCTTGCTGTGCTTGCCAAGAACTCCAAGTTCCAGAAGATTGGTTTGCAGTCGCTGAATAAGAATAGGCAGATCATTATCAGAGTCGCTGAGTTGACACTGGACGCCAAGCAGGATGATGTGATCCTGAAGCACCATAAAGATGTATTTAAAGGTCTCTGGTACCCTGGCCTTGCGAGCCTGAATGATGTGATCATGAGTGCTGAGGACCTGGAGGTGAGATCTAGGGCGCTGAACTACATGTTTGATTTACTTGTCCAGTTTGGCAACAGATTCAGTCCAGAGTTCTGGGATAGACTCTGCGTTGAGCTCCTGTTCCCTATCTTTGGGGTGTTGTCCAAGCATTGGGAGATCAATCAGTTTAGCAGTCATGACGATCTGTCTGTGTGGTTATCCACCACCTTGATCCAGGCCTTGAGAAACATGATCGCGCTGTTCACACATTACTTTGACACTTTGAGCCGGATGCTCGACGGCTATCTAGGCTTGTTGGTATCTTGTATCTGTCAGGAAAATGACACCATTGCCCGTATTGGCAGATCTTGTTTCCAACAGTTGATCACCCAGAACATGAACAAATTCACACAGGAGCACTGGGATAAGGTCACTGATGCCTTTGAAAAATTGTTTGAACTCACTACTGTGAATGAGCTCTTTGACGCTGACCCATTGAAGAACGAGAATTCCTACCCAGGGTCGCCGGCAAGTCTGGCCCCGGGTGAGGAAGATGGGTTCGATGTGGGCAATACGGTGAGCAGCGGCGGTGAAGGGGTCAATGGCAAACTCGTCAGAACTAAGAGTACCGACGAGATACGTGCCAAGGCCAAGTCTAAGAACGCAATTGTGATAAAGTGCATCCTGCAGCTTTTGATGATTGAGACGGTGAGTGAACTGTTCGACGACGAGATCTTCCACGAGCTGATTCCGTATGAGAATCTGCTGAAACTTACTAGCCAACTGGAACAGTCTTTTAGATTTGCAAGAAAGTTTAATGACGACTACAACTTGCGTGTGAGATTGTGGAAGTCTGGAATTATCGACAGATTACCGAACCTGTTGAAGCAGGAGTCCTCCTCTGCCGCTGTGTTCATCAGTGTTACCTTCAGGGTCTACAGCGAGTCAAAGAAGATCACGCCAAAGCAGAAGGATGCGATCAGCTCGAGCCTGATCCCAATGTGTGTGTCAATTGTGGAGAGATACACGCAGCTCGATGACAGTAAACAACAGCGCAACGTGACCACATGGAGACCTGTGGTGGTGGAGATCCTACAGGGCTATTGCGAGTTGGAGGAGAAGGACTTTATCAAGAACTGTCCCCATGTCTATGACTTGATGCTGAACATCCTGGATAAGAGCGTGCCGTCAGAGCTGAGAACAGCACTGAAGGCGTACTTTGGGCGTGTAGGCGATGTATACATTAACGAGGAAAGAGAGAACTGATTAGGAGCGGACCATACACTAATTGTTTTGTATTCTGTGTAGTACTCTCATCGAAGCGTTAGGTCAAATGAGGATTGTGCTGAGATATACACGCGGGGTAAGCCGCGCGGTGCGCCTGAGCGTTCCCACATTTACGCGGTGAAAATTTGAAACTTTTTCATCGTCGACGCTGAAAAACAGAGCCAGTGCGGCGGGTTCAGCTTCCCTTTGCTTCCCCAGTACAGGTATAAAAACGATGAGCGTAAGTGTGGAATGGCATTGTTGGCAGCAGGTGCTGTTGTCCGTAAACAGGGCATCAGATCGGTCCACTTTGCATGGTTGAAACTCGGGATTTGACCTTGCAAGGATTGCTCAGAGTATGCGCTGCCGCTGTGGCTGACGACCCATCACGACAGCAACCGATACGCACCACGATTGCAATGACAACGAGACTAACACTCGCAGAACCCATTTGACCTTCTCGGTAACGACGTTGAGGACGTGAACGACGTGCAGGTTAGCGTCCCAAGAGAGGTCGTCAAGAAGAACACCTCTTCCAAGAAGGCCGATGTGCCACCACCATCTGCCAGCAAGGACAAGGCCAGAAAGCCACGTCCACAGGCCACCGGTAACGAGGCTGCGATCAAGGACAAATCCGCCGGCCGTGCTGCCAACCAGAGCAAGGACGTCGAGGAGCCAAAGGCTGCCAAGGGCAAGCCAGCCAAGGGCGGTAAGTTCGACCGTCACTCCAGATCTGGTAAGACCGACTCTGAGAAGAAGGTGAAGCAGGCCGGCTGGGTTGCTGACGGTGAGGCTGAGCTCACCGCTGAGACCGAGGGTGCTGAGGATGCCGAGGAGGAGATCAAGCAGGAAAAGGTCATCAAGCAGTCTCTCGAGGACTACCTCAAGGAGAACGCTTCCCCAGCTGTCCAGCGTGAGTCCAGAAAGGTTGAGGCCGTTGACAACGCTGACATCATCATTAAGGAGCAGGAGGAGTTTATTGCCCAGACCAAGGGTAAGAAGGAGAAGTCCAAGGCCCTCAAGACCAAGCAGTACCTCGACTACTCTGCCACTTTTGCCGACGATGTCCCAGCTCCACGTTCCGAGCGTTCTGAGCGCTCTGACAGCTCCCCAAGAGGTGGTGCCCGTGGTGGTGCCCGTGGTGGTGCTCGTGGTGGTGCTCCAAGAGGTGGCGCCCGCGGTGGTGCTCCAAGAGCTCCAAGAGCTGCTGCCAAGGCTGCCGGTCCAAAGTTGACCGAGGAAGACTTCCCATCTTTGGGTTAATCGTCCCGACTCGTTAGAGTTATTGCATCTCAAACCTGTCTATGAGTGCTTCGTTTACTCTCTGTTTCCTCCCAGAAACGAAAAAAAACAAAAACCCCCTTGACGCAATGGAGAATCGTTGGCTGTAGACAGTGTGTTCCTCTCTTTCTGTAATAGTAGTTTCCCGCTGAGTGGCTACTCAGCCGATGAAGCTGGACCTTGACCCTTAGATCACTCTGGTTGACCGGAATTCGGCAAAGCTCAAATCCCTGGAAGTCGGAATGTGTTCATGTTTACGCGCAAACCCCTGAGAAACGGTGGAACCCCAACTTCTCCACACTCAACTATTCGACACATTTGCGATGATTCCGTTCGAGGGCCTGCTCCCATGGGGTATCATGCTTACTTTTCTCACTGTAGGGGGCACCTACGTTGCCGGGTCCCGCTTCTTGACCAACGATCACAAGAGGGTGAGATACAACTTGGACAAGTTTGATAGACAGTTGACGGAGCGTGACCTGAGACTCACGGGTGAATGGCGAGGGCAAAGTCAAGATTCAAAGGCACCTGAGTCATTCAAGACAAACGGTGTATGGAAGCTGGAGAAGACGAGCTGGTGGAAAGACTAAACCACCGGATCATGGAACAAGGGCAGGACTGGCCCAACCCATTAAAGGCATTATTTATTCAACTATTTATCTATTTAATCACTTATACGGGTCTGCAAAGCCGTACTGCCATCACTACATGACTCAAAAATAAAGTGTTCCCAACGTTCAAACATTAACATATCATAAGCAAACAGTTCCTCACATTATTAAGCCAGAGGGGCTTAAACCCTCATGCTACGTCGCTTGAAAAAGTCCATCACCTTCTTCGCGGCAGAGGGCTCCTTGGTACGCTCAAAGCTGGTGTATCCAACCGTTGAGACCTTTTTCCTGACGTCGATATTAATTCCATTAGAAGGCTCCAATGCCTTCTTCTTGTTCACTAACGACGATGAAGGGGGAGAATCCGGTTGAGATGTGTAAAATCCCAAAAACGAGAACCTCTTGCTCTTGTTCGTCGACGCAGTTGACTTAGGATTCGATGGCTTGCGTTGGTTTAGAGAAGATCCTCGAATCAAAGTGTTCCTCGTGATGGTGGATACATTCGAAGGCCTGGACTGCGTGGGATGTGTAGAGGATACCAGTGGGTCCAGCTTTGACAACTCTGGTCCCACCTCCTTCTCTGGTTCTTCCTTCTCAGTGGTGCCAAACAGCTTGTCCATAAGTACCTCTGCCGCCACTATAGCAGAATATCTATTCTGAGACTTGGTCTCCGTCATTGCGTCAGCCTTGGATTTCTCTGCATTCCCTTCCACATCTAGCCCTTCCGCCTCAGCGTTCAAAGTCTTAGAGGTCATCACAGGAGACTTTGGATTCGTGATATCACCTTCAGCTTGCACAAGGTCCACCGATGGTTTCGACAGTTTGTAGTCACTCGCAGAGGCAATAGAGCGCGTCGATTCTGATCTTGTGAAGTTTGCATTGTGCGCGTTACTCTGTGAATATAGTGGCTCCAGGATGTTTTGTGCAGTGTTGTCTGTAAAGTACAGCCCTGGGTGGTATGATGTTGGTCTTGGCTTTCCTCCTCTTGGCCCTGGCAGCTTCTGATTATTTGCAGCGTGGTAATTATTACAGTTCACCGGAATCTTAGGCACTGCAAAGTCCTGTTGATACTGCTGCTGCTGCTGTGGTGGAGGCTGCTTCACCGGTGATTCTTCAATGGTCCACTCCATCAGGTGATCCTTCAATGGGTTAGACAAGGAGGTTATGCCGGTGTGTGTCGTCGACCTTGGTATAGAGCTGCCTGCAAGGGTATAAGAAGGTCTCTTTTCATCCCCGTCGCCGGTTCTGTGGACGTTATCTAAGAAATAAACAGAGCTGGATGACGGTAGTGGCTGAGGGGTGGTCTGATATCTCACATCGTCAGCATCAACAACGGCCTGCAGGGCCATAGTGGCGCTGCTGTATGATTGGACGGAATTACTTCTCGTGTGACCTCTAGGGCTGAATTTGAGTTGTTCGTGAATGGACGTTGACGAGATAGATGATGGCAGAGCAATGGCATGGTTTGATGAAGTCTGCGGAGGTAGCGGGTTTGAGTAAAATGCGGGCTGCTGCTGATGGTGGAATGGTGTCTCGATGAGCGAGTAACGTCTGTAATCGTTCTTGACTGGTTGTGCAACCACTTGCTGCACCGTGCTTCCATTGCTGTTCACATCCCACTCTGAAGGAGTCACAGAAAGGAATGGCGCATGTGGGGCAAGCCACTGATGACTTCTCACCTCCTTTAAGTTCAACCGTTTACGTGGTGTTGGTACAAGCACACGCCTCAGCAGATCTCTAGCCATTGGCTCGACAAACTCTGGGAATGTCAGTGGTGTGGTGGTGATGTATTGATACAGTCTGGCGATATTGTCACCGTCCGGGTTCTGTGGGTCGTCATCAAAGGGTAAGTATCCGGCAAGCATGGCATACAGGATAACACCGCACGACCAAATGTCTACTTTACGTGCCTCGTATGGCTCATTGGAGATCACAAGTTCAGGCGCAGCATAGCAAGGAGAGCCGCAAGAGGTCCTCATAAGTTCGTTTCCAGTGCTGAAGGAATTAACGAAGCCGAAATCTGTAATGACAATGTTCTTATGCTTATCAAGTAGAAGATTTTCGAGTTTCAAGTCTCTGTGAACAATTCCTTTGGAGTGCATGTAGTGTACTCCGCTGACAAGCTGCGCAAAGAGCCGACATGCTAGCGAGTCCTTGAGGTATCTGTGCTGGAGAATGTAGTCAAAAAGCTCTCCTCCGGAAGCATACTCAAGCACAATTCCAATGTACTTGTCATTCTGAAGCACCTCTTCAAGCTTGATAATATTAGGATGGGAAAGCCTCTTCAGGGCGTTGATTTCCCTGTGTACTTTAGACTCTCGTTCTGAGCCTTTGGGGATCGACTCTCTTCTGATGAACTTGATTGCCACTTGAGAGGGTTGTTTGTCGTCTTTTCTCCAGCATAGCTTCACTTTGCCAAATTCTCCTTCTCCGAGAGTTGAGCCCAAGATGTAGGAGCCGAACTTCACCTCCTTGTGAGGGCGGCGCGGCTTCTGTTGGAAGCTCTGGCGACGGGGCCTGGTCTCGTCGTCAGCCATTGTATCTGTCGAGAGTGTTAGTCGGCGTCCAATGGTTGGCTCAGCTGTTGATCTCTTGAGAGGATTTTCTGATAGAGAGGGTTCAAACTTTTGAGAGAAGAAGACCAAAAAGCGTGACGAAACTCTAAAGGATCAGATCAAATAGATCAACAAACCCTGCGAAAGGCACACGCACTCGCACTCGCACTCCTTGAAACAGGAATGTCAGCAGGTTCGGGACCAGTCAAGCAGCCAGGACTAGGAGAATCCCGGGTGTCCGCAAGCTGTGCAAACTGGTGAGCGGGGCGGCAGAGCCTTTGTTTATATTTCAAAGGAATGTCATTCTGTCGATTTTTCTGTTTCATGAAATTTGAGATGCCTGGCGCGCTTGTTTACATTTCCCCTTTGGGACTCAGAAGGAGAGCGCCAGGCGGGCACGCAGGCGGGCGCAGCCTACACGCCTGGCTTAACGAGGCTGGGAACGTGTGGGGCTCTAGGCGGGGTGGTGGAAGTTTTGGAATGACATCACTGGTGACGATGGACTCGAGGCTGGCGCAACTGGGGGTTCGGGAGGGTGCTCGCACTGATAAACCAACTGCACCAGATTAGACAAACCCCTTTTATCATCAGTCAGTCGAAGCCAACGATTCTGTTATGAGGGGAAGCGCAGGGACGTACATACACCCGAAGTTACTTGTTCGGTTTCCCTATGATATCATGATTGTAGTATAGTTGATATAGCGGGATCGATATTAAGCGAGGTCGATAGCTGTGAGAACTTATCGTAGTTCCTGTACGGGCCAATTTAGGTAATAAACGATGATGTATTAAGCTAACTAGAATAATCAGGGGTCACGAGGGGTTAAGCGTGGCTGGTACCAAGGAGTGACCACACGTACGAAAGGAAGGCTGAAGCCAGAGGGCAATGACATTAACGAGGGTAGAGCCCGGCGTCCGCTTAGGTAATCACCACCTGCAGATTTCATACACTCCCCCTTAACGATGATTAGCATCTGGTATGCCAAATTTGCGCGTCCGTCTATCAGCTGAACTTCAAATTCAGCAGCAGATCACTGACGCTAGAGTGGTTGCCGTATGCTAGATCATTATACCGTATGACGGAAACTCAAATCAGACCTCCTGACACTGTACCTATTGCCAAACTGGCGCATTCCCAAAGTTTTGCTACATTAGCCTCTCCCGAACTTTATTGTATGCTTATTCGTCAACACTTTAATAACCAAAAATGGAATAAATAAAAACAAGCTCGGATAGGGCACAAAACATAGTAAAACAATGGCTATAAGAATGTCGCTGTTCTATCATTTTGATCTCAGAACTGCCCAGTACAAGCGAACCGTTGTTATGCATACTCTCTGTTTTCTCCGGATGACATTCCTTCGAATGATACGCTGAGGGAACATGCAGAAATTGGGGCATACCCGCAGGCAGCGGAAACGTCCCGGTGCATTTTACCAACTACCAGTTGTCATCTCTCTTCCTATGTACAACTCATTTAACCTATAGACTCAAGTCACTCAGCTTGAACACACCAGATTTCTGGAACCCGATTGCACTGTCATTCACAGTCTTTCCAAGCTCCTCCTTCGGCGATATTTTAACTTCAGTTGATCTACTCTTTCCCTTCTTGGCATTCTCAATGGCTTGCAGCAATGGGTGGTTCTCCTTCACCAAGAATCCTCTCTTGTCAACTCTGCTGTAGAAATGCACGTCTCTCTTCTTTGTAGGCCTGGCTTCCAATGGGACGTATCCTCTGTTCAGGAGGAAGTATTGAGGGTAGAGGTGGGCTCTTAGCGACAGTTTTGTGAAGTACCTGGCAGTGAACGAGCCACCAGCCTTTTCGATCGCTCTAATGGCCTCTGTAGAGGCTCTTGTAGCCTCAATGTTGATTGGGAAATCTAACAGCTCTTTTCCATTTGCAAGTACTTTGACTCCATCTTTCAGACTTCCAGTGATCAGTCCCAGTTGCTTCATCTTTCTCATGTTGAGAACAGCACCTTCCTCGAGCGCCAATCTACCGGACTTGTGGAACTCCACCACCCTCTCCAAGTTCAGCAACGACAACTCAGGAGCACCAACCCGCTTGTATCCGATCTTTGGGAAGAGCTTTGTGATCGGAGTTTGTCCACCCTCAAACCATGGCTTTACTGTTCCACGCGCCTTTTGACCCTTTTGACCACGACCAGATGTTTTACCATATCCTGAAGAAGGACCACGGCCCACACGCTTGTGGTTTCTGGTGGAGGCATGCGACGGATGAAGGTCCGAGAGACGCGATATGGAACGGCTCTGTGTGAATGTGGAGCGCCCGAAGTGCGGTATGAGCCTCTGAATGGAGAACATGGCAATGTGTTGCTGATGTTAATCGAGCTTTGGAGGCTATTCATGGAGAGGAGTTTTTTCTGAACGTCGCTCACTGCCTACTAGAGAGCAACTCATCGAACGAGTTCGCGAAACCCAGCTTTAAAACAGGTTCGCGGTTGGGTGGTGTTTGGATGTGCTTCAACGTTTACCTGGCCCTACTGCCCTGCTCTGCTGGTCATCGTGCCCTTAATCACGCTGCATCGACTCTATCGTGTACTAATTATTGGCCTCCATCTCACCTTACCAGTACTTCCAGCTGCTGCTCCAATATCCCTGAAATATGCTCGATAATTCTCTGGTTGTAGGATGTCGACCGGACGCTCTTGAGCATTCCGAAGCATTGCACCATCACCTTTCGCTCTTTCTCCTCCAGTGCCGGAATCTGCATGTTCATCTCAAAATAAGGCAGCACGACATGGTCCCTGAAGGAGAGCAACAGTACTTTTCTCATTGATGGCGTCAGCTGCGAGTCAATTGCTTCGCTCCAGTATGCCTTGTCACGAACTATGGTACCCATAACCGTGCCTTCCATCTCCGCATCCATTGGCCGAAATACGGCAAGGAGATAATGGTATATGTTCTTGAAGAAGTATTCCCAGGTCGACGACATCTTGTAAAAGTACGTTGACCCAAAAGAATCACTGCGTCCTAGTTCGCTCTCCAGGACATCGAATCCTTCTTTGAGAAACTCCATCATGTCACGCACAATTATCGTTGCCGGGGTGTTATTTCGTACCCGTAGCCTGAAATAAACCTCCACCATGCGTCCCAGATCTTCAATTGTCATCTTGAGCCTTAGACCTTTCTTCCCATCAATCTCAAAGAGTGGCCGTAGGGCATTTGTGATGGTGGCCCATAAGCCATCAGCCATGTGGTCACGCTCCTCAGACGACATATACCTCGTATTGATATCGGTCAGCTGCTTCATCATGGTATCCTTATCCAGAATCTGTGACGGATCAAACGAATACATTGTTCCTGCGGCATCGACCACTTTAGAATTTGATGAACTTGATGACAATCCGTGATGACCATGAGTTCCTCTCTTTAGAAAGTTCGTATTGTGGGCGTCAGTCACGGTCTTGCTCCGCTTCAGCTCCTTAGTCTTCGTCACTGCGAACTGCTTTGCCCTAAGTAACTTGCCCTCCACTTTCCCCAAAACTGGGCTCGTCGTCGCACTAGTGGAGCTGCTCTCAGGACTATACGGAGATTGCGGGTGGGCTACTGACGTGAAACCCACATTTGACAGGGTATGTGTCACCGAGTCAATGGTGGAGGATGAGCCGTTCTTGTGGAGATATCCGAACGACAGCCGATTCGGGGTCTTCTCCTCATCCGCAAAGGTTCGGGTGTGAGTGAAACTGATCGTGTTTGCCAGGGTGGAGGTGCTCCGCTTCCGATTTATACTCTTCTCCATGTAGTGTTCGTCGTATCGCTTATCCATGAACAGCTTTTCCTTGCTTGGTGGCTGCGAGTGGGAGTTGTGTTGGTGTTTGAATGTTCATCATGATCATGCACTTTTTGACGCCTAATTTATGGTAGGGGTCACCTTGATAAAGATCATGGCCCTAAAATGCCACCGGCTTGATCGCATTCATACTTGAACCCCAGATCTTACAACAGACGTAGTTGATGCTTCAGAAGATGCAAAAATGTCCTATAATACGCTAATAAACAGCGCCCTCACACACAAACAGCCGGTTCTCGTACTTCCTGCACCAGTTCACAATTGCCCTTGCACTGCTCACAAGAACATCCTTCTTCGCTATGCTTCCCGTGATCAAGTAAATCTCAAAGTTTGGAGTAATCCATCCAATTCCAGCCATTGGGCTGTGCCTGCCAGTGGATTCCCACTTTACATAGGAGACACCGATCCTATTCTCCCTGTTTACGCTCGAGTGGAGCTTCAGGTAGTAGCTATGCAGCTGCTTTATGTCAGAATGGGTGGGCATGATAAACTGCAAGTGGTTTTTGGATTTGAAGATGAAGTGATGGATCAATGGCGCTGGAATGTCCACTGTTGATAATCCGCGCTTAACAGAGTCAGCAATACGCTGAAACAAGCTGTCCTTCTCCATCTCTTCGATGACCTTCCGAGCAGAATCCTGTACTTCAAAAAACGCATTCCTTTGAGCACTGATCAAGATTAGGGATATCTGCCCAATGAACTTGACGTAGGCGTATAGGAACCCATTGGGGTTGAATTTCGGCAGGCAGATGGGTAGCCAAAGCTCTTCTTCCTCAGCATGGTCCCTTGACTGATTGGCAACAATGAGGAAGAGAAGTTGTAAGTCACTTGTGTGCAAAGTATGGTTTTTTGGTCTCATGATATTAACAAGCCTTCCTCCTGGGGCTACAATGAGCCCGTAGAGCACCTCCTTTCCTCTATTGTGTAGAAGAGCATGTGACGTCTTCTGGCGTGTAGACTTTTTCAGCGTTATACTCTGCAAAGAGCCGAAGAGGATGCCAGGGTTGAAATCGGTCATCTCTTTACACAGGTAGTCTAGTCCAGAAACACAGGACCTGCCTAAGTGTCTCCCCAGATCGAAACTCTCTTTGTTCTGGAAGGAACGAATGATATGTGGTTTGCTGAACGTGGATAGAAGAAGACTGTATATCAAGTCCAGCTGGTTGAGCAGGTCGGCTTCCTGCTCTGGCAACCTTGTTGCAGCCATAATGATGATTGGAGACTCGTCCATGATTGTAAATCGTGTTGATCCAGCAACAATAGACTTCAAATGAGAGCCGTCATGCAGAAAGGAACTGACAAATGTCTGTATTACCCCACTGTATCCAACAGATTGGTGATCCCCTTCCCATAGATTGGAATAGATGGGCTTACCAGCACTGGAGAGGATGAAGAATTGCTTCTTGCCTTGAGCGCTCTCCTCCTCTGGTTCCAGATCAAGCATCGCCTCAGAGTTTGACTCACTGATGATCTGCTCCAAACGCTCTGCAAAGCTGTTTCCTTCGTCATCATCGCTGTAGATAGTCAGCGCGGGGTTGGTCCTTATGCTGTAGGCGTCTGATTGCGGATGGTCGAGCTCCATTGTGTTGGAGAAGGGCGATGTGGGTCCGTTCTGCGCGTTTTCGACATTAAGCTCAGTAGTTGCTGCGGCCTGTAGCTCAGAGACCCTCAAGCTACGCAGTGAGCCGCCGGTAGTGAGCTGTGACAGCGACGGCATCCTTTGCGGCCTCTGTGGAATGGCGGGCCGGAAGCTCGAGGTGCTGTCTTGGTGTCGCTTCAAATCCATCGGGCAGATAGTTCACAAATCAATGACCACACAGGTGGACTTGAGAGACGGTAAGTGGAAGGCCTCGTGCTGTATTATGATCTGGGTAAGCTGCCTACAACTCCAGACTCCAGACCAAAAGTGGCTACTTTCGCGAAGCTTTGCATTTCGCGGCCCGTACCGAACTCATCGCCTATGAAAATTCTTTTTGAAGACCCCACCAGCATTAAAGAACTCTCAGAAGACCAGCTTTAGCCCTCGATGAGTGATCCGAAGGCTAAGGCCACTGACCACATGGACAAGAAGACACTTTTCGTGCGCTCTATACCGTTCGATGCCACCTCGGAACAGCTCACGGATTTCTTTTCCCAGTTCTGCCCCGTCAAGCATGCCGTTATCGTCAATGACGGTGAGGGTAAATCTCGAGGCTTTGGGTTTGTAAGTTTTGGTGTTGATGATGACACCGTCATTGCACTTGAGAAATCCAAGAAGACCAAGTTCAATGGAAGAATTTTGAGAGTCGACGTGGCCAAGAGAAGAGACCGTAAAGACAAGAGAGACAAGGAAACTGCCGTGCCTGTTGAGGTGGAGAAGGTGGAAAAGGTGGAAAAGCGTAAGCCAAGACTCATCATCCGTAACATGCCGTGGTCTGTGCGTGACCCTGCCGAGGTCAAAAAGCTTTTTGCCCGTTATGGTACAGTCATCGATGCCTTCATTCCAAGAAAGAAGGGCGGACAGATGTCAGGTTTCGCATTTGTGACAATGAAGAAGTTCGCCAATGCTGAGAAAGCCGTGAAGGATTCAGAGGGCCTTAAGATTGGCGGCAGAGAGGTGGCCGTGGATTTCGCATTGGAGAAGAGCAAATGGCTCGATTATAAGGAGGAACATGCCGATGAGCTTGAAGATCAAGAAATTGAAGGCAGTGATGAAGATGAGGAAGAGGATGCAGAAGGTGAAGATCAGGAAGATAATGACGAGGAGACTCAGAGGGATGAACTGAAAGACGAAGAGGGCGATGGAGACGTTGCTGAAGAGAATTCTGACGACTCCGACGTTGAGCTAGAGACTGACGAAGAAGTTGGCGAAGAGGAAGAATCCCGAGTCCAAAGACCAAAACTGAACAAGCAGGAGACTTTTTCCGTATTTGTGCGCAACATCCCCTACGATACTGACGGCGAGGAGCTCAAAAAACATTTCGGAAAGTTTGGTGCTGTCAAATACGCCCTTCCAGTGATGGATAGAGAGACGGGGTTGGCAAAAGGAACTGCATTTGTTGCCTTTTACAATGAGGAATCATACGCAAAGTGTATCGATAATGCGCCAGACAGTGCTTCAACTTCTATTCTGATCTCTGACGATGTGTCGCCAGAGTATGTGTTCGAGGGTCGTATTCTCTCCATCTCACCAACGGTGGACCGCGAGTCTGCTTCCAGACTTCAAGAGAAGAACTCTCTGAAGAGATCTGAACTTTTGGGGAAGGCACCAGGCGAGAAGGACAAGCGTAATTTGTACCTGTTGAACGAAGGCCGCATCACAGAGAATTCTAAACTCGCTGTCCAGCTTTCAAAGTCAGATCTCGAGATCAGAGAAAAGTCGCACACTCTTAGAGTGCAGCATTTGAACAAGAATCCGTCTCTCCACCTCTCTCTCACAAGACTTGCCATCAGAAATTTGCCTAGAGCCATGAATGCAAAGGCACTGAAGGCTCTTGGCCGTAAGGCCGTTGTGCAGTTTGCTACAGAAGTGAAGGACGGGAAGAGACATGCGTTAACTAAAGAGGAGACTCTCAGATCCCAGAGAGAGAAGGAGAGATGGCAGGTTGGTGAGGATGAGTCCAAGAGATCGAAGAAAGCTGGTGTGGTGAGACAGGCCAAGATCATCATGGAAGTGAAGGGATCTGGTGAAACTGGCCGTAGTAGAGGGTACGGCTTCCTCGAGCTTAGAGATCACAAAACTGCTTTAATGGCACTGAGATGGCTGAATGCCCATGAAGTTACGCCGACTGAGATTCTTGAAGGTTTGACAGACGAGGAAAAGAAGCTAGCTGAGGTCGAGGGTCTCAACAAGAGAAAGCTCATTGTGGAGTTCGCCATTGAACATGCCAACATTGTGCAGAGAAGAAGAGATAAAATGGAGCACTCGCAGAAGTCTGCTGACGGCGCAAAGCGCAAGAGAGGTGAGGATGTGGCTGATGATCCAGTGTTCAAGAAATCACGCAGAGAGTTCAAAGATAATGACTACAGGGAAAGTAAGGGTGTCAAGAAAAGCAAAAAGGGAAACACGAACAAAGGTTCCCATGTTGGCCAGAAGAGGATCGATACCGAGAAGCCGGAGAAACCAACGGCTTCAGGGATGGACGAGGACACGAAGAAGCTGATTGGAATGAAGCGTAAGAGAAAGCACCTGAAGCGCAAGTGATTATTGCAGAGAATACGAATTCAACTTGTAGTACTACGTATCATCAAAATTCTTAATCGTGATTCATCAATGCTTTCTTGGAGCCCTGATGGACAGGGTCATGGTATTCTCCACCCATCCCTCCGCACCACCTGTCATGGCCAGGACATCATACACGGTTTTGTGGTCCTGCTGCTCTTTCTCATAGCCAATAATGGCAGCATTCCTCGTACTTGGAATTCTAAGCATTTCACGCTGCACCTTCCATCCAACATCCTTCGCTAGTATTTCTACATGATCCACTAGCGCGGCATAAGTAGATGAGGCACCGCCCAGGACGGTGTTCTCCTTGCGGGTAGGAGGGTATCTCAAACGAGCACCATTGAGGCCATGAGAGCAACAGGGGATCACAAGGAATGGGTAACCAAGTAGTGGGATCCAGCACGTCAACTCGTCTGAGTGATTTCCAATAATGAAGGTGTTCTTCGGAAACTGCGCTGTATTCACATTGGGAGATCGCAAGAGTGCAGCAGAGGAATAGTAAGCGACAACAGGGACCTCACCACCATTATTGATGGGTACTTGGAACACGCGGCCATTGTCACTTATATGTGGGGCCAATGACTTATAGGCAGGATGAGGCCTCAGAAGGACGGATGGGATGATCACCTGCTCCTTGAGCTTAGTCTGCACATCCTCTGAATAAATTTTCCATGACTTTCTGGCTCTTGCGTCAATTCCCAGCCCCTTGTATCCCTCACATAGCAAGATGTTCACCAACAAACCATTACCACACCCCAAATCTCTAAACTCAAACTCATTCTTATCTTGGTATATCTTCGACCAGAGCTCTATAAGGAAAGCAGCAATGGCAATATCCTCGAACACATGCTTTCTTGGATCTGTGGACTCTACCCAGTTGTCAACAAAGTATTTTGTGTACTTCTTCTTCAAGGCAATGTATCGGTCTTGGAACATGACCTTAGAGACAACCTGGTCATGATTTACACGCTTCTGATACCCATCCATTACACCGGTGGAGTGTCTTTTCGCTGTCTGGAGGAGCCTGAAGGCAATGCGGATGTTTCTGTTTCCGTAATCAAGCTTTTTGTAGTCTATAATCGTCTGAGGATCCTCGAAGTTGAATGGGAGGTAATGCAATGAGAGTGTATCTTTCTTGAAAAGGATTCCAACAGCCTGGACACCAGGCAAATAGAAGGGGCAATCTTCGATGGTGTCAATATGTGGACTGTACACCACTAGCGCTCCTTTGTAGTCCTCGTCTGACTCATCTTCCCTCACGTTCAAGACGAGACACGTCTGATTGATGATGCAGTCCTTGAAAGGGTTTCGTGGGATGATACGCCTTACAATCTCGCTCTGTGGCCGGCATTTGGGATCCAGTGGGACTGTTCTGAGGAGAATGTCATCTAGGTTCTTCTCCATGATCACCTCATCGTCTGATCCGGTTGGGATATCAGGCTTCGTGTGGGCCAACTCGCTCTCGAAACGCTCAACCTTTGGCTCAGAATGATCGTGGGTGTAAGTGCTCTCACTGAGTATGTCTGCTCGCAGAATCACCGTTGAATTGATGTTCGGTTGTCTGATCAGGTTCTGCATCGCCTTCTCGAAATGTCCGCGTTGGAAGCCGATTGGGGACTCGTAAAGCCCCACCCACTGCGGTCCCAGAAATGAATTCTGCCCGATGATATTCGGCGTGTCAGGTTGGTTCTTCTTGCCAGCCATGGTCTATATTCAGCGGGATATGACGGTGATTATCACATTCAGAGAGCTAAACGGGTGAAAAATTATTGATCATGGGTTCTGGCTGACTCAGAGCTGACATAATTTAGATTTCGCGAAATCTGCCACCTTCACGTGCCTATCACCAAACATGTACATCTCGAATATCAGCGCATACTAACTGAGACCTCCCAAGCTGAGAACCAGCATAGTTAGCGGACAATGTCGTCACAGTCGTCACAGTAAGTGCTATTGGACTCCTTCTACGACAAGTCTAACATCAACATAGGTTTCAGCAGCTCGAGAAGCTTGGGGAGGGCACCTATGCCACGGTCTATAAGGGACGCAACAGAGCAACTGGGACGCTTGTGGCTCTCAAGGAGATCAACTTGGACTCCGAGGAAGGTACGCCGTCTACAGCAATCCGCGAGATTTCGCTGATGAAGGACCTCAAACACCCCAACATCATCAACTTGTACGACGTGATTCACACTGAGAACAAACTCACTTTGGTGTTTGAGTACTTGGAGAGGGACTTGAAGAAGTATATGGATGTTCACGGTAACAATGGTGCCCTAGAACCTGCTGTCGTTAAGAGTTTTATGTTCCAATTGCTTAAGGGCATCGACTTCTGTCACCAGAACAGAGTGCTTCACAGAGATCTCAAACCACAAAACCTGCTCACGAACTCCAAAGGGGAGCTTAAGATAGGTGATTTCGGCCTGGCCAGAGCGTTTGGAATCCCAGTGAACACCTTTTCCTCTGAGGTGGTTACGCTTTGGTATCGTGCGCCAGATGTGCTCATGGGCTCCAGAAACTACTCAACATCAATCGATATGTGGAGTGCAGGATGTATACTGGCAGAGATGTTCATTGGGCGTCCGTTGTTCCCTGGTGCATCTAATGATGATCAATTGATGAAGATCTTCAAGGTGATGGGCACGCCAAATGAGCGCACATGGCCTGGTGTGTCACATCTTCCTAACTACAGACCTAATTTTGATCTGTACATCCCTCAGGAACTACGCCTCATCATTCCAAACATTGACCCACTGGCACTCAACCTGCTGAATAGTCTGCTGCAAATGAAGCCCGAGAACCGCGTGAGCGCAGCACAGGCACTGCAGCACCCGTGGTTCCAGGAGTTCAATGCCCCAGGCGAGTACCAGCAGCAACAGCAGCAGTACTTTTAGACTCTTTGATTCGATCATTCTGTTAGATCAGTAAAATGCTTGAAGCAGGGTCTGTTTCTACGCGTAGTTACCGTTGTCATTATCATTATCATTCGTCACAGTGCGTGTCCAATCATTGCAATGGCACTCACACTCGGCGTTGCTCCTCTTCTTTCCAAATATTCCAAGTGGCTATTGACCTTGGAGTGGCCTATCCAGATCCAGAGGTCATCATGCCTAGTGAGATCTAAGTCAGCAGCCTGATGGTCAAGCAGCCAATCCACCAGTTCCAGATCATCACGCCTGAAGGCGGATATCAACGGATCAACATTGCTTATTGAGCCTGTTTCAGTCCAGGACAAGACTGCAGATAGTATTGCAATTCCGCAGCCTGCCTCTATTGCATTAGACATTGCGTGGTTGGCATCGTTGAACCTCATGCGTTTCTCAGATAGCTGCCGCATCATTGCCAGATGCCTGGAGTCAAAGCTGGAATACCAGCTCTTTGGGAAATCGCTGAATCCTTCAGTGGGTAGATCTGCAAGTTCCACGTCATTCATAGTGATCCTTTCGTCAGTCATGCGTGTGATCTCCCTGTTGATCGTCTCGCTATCCGCATCCATGAGATGCATTCCCTCCAGTAGTCTTCTGTTCAGCCTGTCGTAGTGCATAACGAGCCTGTTCTTGCACTCGGCACGAATTGATTGAAGGGGGAGAACAATGTCAAAGGTAAGCTCATCAAGAACAACGCTGTGCACGAATTTATACTCCAGTGCGGAAGCATCCAACGCGTACCTCAGCTTGTTGTCTCTCGTATGCACTTCGCTGTTCAGATCGAACATAAAGTTCTTCAACATGGCCACCCTCATCGAGTGTGAGCCAGTGAGCGAGGCGTTGATACTCTTGCACACCAACGGCAGCGCTGAGACACCAGAGAGGATGAATATCTCCACAAGGATCTCTGTAGGGAAGCGCTCCAAGATGGATATTCGCACCGGTGGTCGTTCTGCGACTTCGAATCTGGTCTTAGGAGATACAGGAGTCACCTTGGATGATCTGGATCGCTTAGATGGCGCAACATCGGCAGTTTTCTTCCGCTTCTTGCCTGGGTTGAGGAATCCCATGTTGGTGTCGTAGAAGGTGTGCCTAACCTCAGAAAAACTACGAAGGAGTTGGTGATTCGAAACCATCAAAGGAACTCGTCCATAAAAACCGAGAGAACGGATGGGCATCATCTCTATAACACAACGAGCCAGGAGTCTACGAGGAGCCATAAATTCGGGCAAGGCCATGTTGACCCTACAATGCACATGTGATCCTCAAGTTATTAGAGCGATGGCAGGTAACAAAACAAGAGGTCAAGACCCAGGGAGTAAAACAAAAGCCGTTATATTGATTAGAATTCATGCACACTTAGATGTTGGATGGGTACAAAAAGATTCTGACGGAGGCACCGAAAGTCTTAGCTGGCAAGTTGGACTTGAAGTTGGCTCTCACAGCACCGGAAGAACCGTGGGTTCTGGTGACCTTACCCCAGATGACTCTAATCTTGGAACCTCTGATCTCCTTGGAGGCTCTGTACACGTAGGCGACACGCTTACCAAGGTAGAACTTGGCATCCTCAGCAGTGGTCACACCCTCAATCTTCACCAAAGAAACGTTTGGGTTGGTGATAGACTTGGATCTCTGGTAGGAGACGTGCTTACCCTTCACGTACACTGTATTTGTTAGTATTGCTCGGGTAAAGAGGAAGTGTATGGAGAAGGCAGTTGATGGGACTGTGATGACTTTTTAAGGTGGTGATATTGGTACAGACGGTCTTCATCTCCATTTGCTTGAACTTCTTTTATGCTCCGTAGACTTATTCAAAGTGTGGTCCCAGGGAAAACTGCATTACCTCCAAGCGTCCTATAGGATCTCCACTTCCTTTGCCGTATGTCTCCTCGGTTCATCGTGAAGTCTTTAATGTCTTCAGTGCACTTGGGCTTGCCCGATATCTATTACCACGACGACAAAAGTCAGACAGTCCGCTCATTTGCATTCACATCATATGCTCCATAAAGTTGCCAAACGTACATCTGTGGGATTCGGCCATTGTGTTCTGTGATGTTGTCTTGTTGGTGAAGAGTTTTGGGAAGCTTGAACTTTTGAAAAAGAGTGCGTCAACGGGGCAGTTGCGTCCCCTAACAGATGTTAACTACGGTGGTGTACGGTTGTTTTTCTGGCGTTGCAGAGCGCGGTTCTCTAAAAAGTTTCAGAGTCTGATGTTCGTGTGTCGCGAAACGTTTTAAAATCTGGACACCAACACTGTCACGCAAAAATGTTCTCAGCACCCTAGTTAGCATCACCTGACCTGGGCGTCTGACGCCCTAAGTGTACAGCCCTAGTTTGTTTCAGCAGCCCTAGAAAAATTTTCCACTGGTTTGCGCCGCATCTGGGATCCTCAGAAATCTATAAAAGGGCCCGGCTCCCACTTTCTTCATGCGTTCTTCTTTCCTTTCTTTGTCGACGTACTTCAGTATGTGCCTTGGAATATGGTTGCACCTCAACCATCACCCGCTTTGTCCAGACTACTAACACACTCCGCAGTAGGATCATTTCTATAGTTTACGTCCCTCTTTGACTCTTCTAAAGAGCCACTGAATCCAACTTGGTTGATGAGCTGCAGCCTTTGTGCCCTAGAGTGAGAATTGTATTTAGCTTGTCCATAACCCTTTGCGGTTTGGTCATCTATTACTGTTTTGCCTTTTTGATTATGGCGGTCTTGTGGAGTCCTCCTTATCCATCTTTCGGTGGTTGGGAGTTGTCCCTTGACTTAGCTTGAAAAGGAGCGATGATCTCGACCCTAGGCAAAACTCCTTCGGGACTGATGCCTAAGGGTAGGCGCAAATGGCAATCTGACAAGTCACCCTATCTTTTAATTCGCCATGTGAAGGATCACACTGTGTTTTAGAAGTGACTGTACTGAAGTGTTTCGCCTTCAAAGAATATACCGTAGAGTTGTACGCTCTCCCTCATGCATTTCTCATGTACTTACTAGTGAGTCGATTTTGACGTCTTTCCTGAAATCTGGTGGTCATTAGCGCGACAAACATTTGACAACTTTTGGCACATAAGCTGCTGGCAGTGAGTGAGAGCTCACCCAATCCCCTCACCAGCAAACAATTAGAATTTATTGATATCACAACTACTTGGTGGAATGAATGGGTCACCGAACCATAATATAAAGCGCTATGGAGTGGCAATCTTCAAGCAATACCTCACAACTTACCCTTGTCCTCCTTGAATTGGTCTTCCGTGACACCTTTACCCATGGCAGCAGTGGAGGTGACACCACCGGTGACAAGCTTGAGGATATTGTCAATGTACTCGGCACCAGACCACTGTTGATGCTTGACAACCTCAACGCCATTCTCAATCTCCGGTTGCTGCACCTGTTGACCGTAGGCACGCATGCCAAACTTGGCATAGTCACGGGCAAAGTTGTCCACTGCGAGTGCTGTGGTGTGTAGCCCTGCAAGCGTGATGAACTGCCACACGTATCCAAGCTTAGCAAGCTTCTGGATGTAGGTCTCCTGGTCCGCGACGGACATGGCCTTGTTCCAGTTGAAAGATGGCGACAAGTTGTAGGATAGCCATTGCTCTGGCCACTGTTCCTTCACTCCATCGGCAAACTCCTTGGCCTGGGCGTAGTCTGGGAGCTTGGACTCCATCCAGATGATGTCAGCGTATGGGGCATATGCTCTGGCACGGTTGACAGCACATTGGGTACCACCTCTGTAACGGTAGTAACCTTCTCTGACTCTTGGGGCCTCCCAGTCAAAGTCAATGTTCTTACCGGTGAGCTTCTTTGCAAGAGCGCGTGCCTCCTGGTTGGAAGTGTTGGACAATGGGTGCACCTTGGCTGTGAACTCTGCAATGAGCTGCTGCTTGTTGGAGTAGTATCCCGAGTTTATCTCGTCAATGACAGCCTCATGGAATAGCTTGAGGCCAGCCTTAGCGGTCCACTCCTCCTCAACAGCCGCAAGTGCGGCACCTTGCAAACCTCTCTGCTCAGCCTTGAACATCACCTCGGACAATGGTGCAATGTCCTTGTTGGTTGCGCCAATGACGAAGTAGTGGTCTCTGTGGTCGATGGTGGAAGTAAGAAGAGTTGCAGCCTCGGAGTCAGTTCTGGCAACGCACAAGAGGTCAGAGCCAAAGATGTCAGCAGCTGTTCTGATGGCAACCAATCTGTTGATGTGTTCCTGGATTGGCACGAGCACCTTACCAGCCATATGGCCACACTTTTTGGTACCTGGGGCTTGGTCCTCAATGTGCACACCAGCGGCACCGCGCTCGATAAAGAGCTTTGTGAGCTTGATGATGGCGGTAATACCGCCATGGCCTGTGTCAGCATCTGCAATGATTGGACGCAAAAAGTCCGTGTATGGGGTTGCCTTACGTTGCGCCAAGGTCAAACGGCTTCTCTCCTCACGCTGTTTGCGGTCATGGAAGAGCTGGGCAAACCACAAGTGCTCAACCTTGTTCGGCACGGTGTCGTATGGGTAGTCAGCCAAATCTGGAGATGGCTCGTTCGAAGTCGAGGCAGTGGAGGATGACTGCCACCCAGAGACGTAGACGGTGTCCAAGTACTTGGCCATCTGTGTCACGTGAATCGGGTCAAGGGCACCAAAGGTGAACGAGGTGGTCTTTTGGCGGTCGTGCTCCTCAAGAAGCCCGTAGAGCTTCTTGGCCTGCACGGAGGACGGGTACTCAATCTTGAGTGTGCCTCTCTTGCTCACAATGTCCTGCGCAGTGTAAATGCGCTTGGTCTTTCTCCATCTTGGCTCAGCCCACCACCGCTCCACGGCGGCGACTTCGGCGTCGAATGCTCTCTGCTCAGCAGCGGTGTCGATTGCAGTGTATGGCATTGTGAGTGATCCGCTATGGTGTACAACTCAAGCGGCAATTGTGACAGCGGCTACGGTGGGTTTTTATATGCGCCGCCCCACAGCTGGTGGGCCCTCCCCCCGGCCGGTGCAATGGACCGGCCGGGGCTGCGGGAGCTGACGGTAGCGAAGCGCTTGCGGTGATGGCGAGCGCTTGCGAGAGAGGGCTGTGTGACAGATAGGCTGTGAAGATTAGCAATTGTGGTGTCTATCCTCCTGGTTGTCCTGGTACTACGGGCTGGTGGGTTCCCCCTGCTTGTAGGCTGAGTGATTTCTTTGACACCTTTTTACCTTCGACCGCAGCATTTTTTACCCCAGATTTCACGGAGAGTCAGGCGAGGAGTCAAAGGCCACAGACAAAAAAACAAAACAAAAAAGCAGACAAATGTCCTCTTCTTGAGGAGAGGCCAATGGACCGCGGTAAGTTTTTGGCAGTGAGGTCTTCGTAGATTACAGTAATACGCTCTCTGACTCCATCACGGTTGTATGTGTCTATGCTGCAACCAACCGCCCCGGCTTGCCTCTCTTTCTACCGGCCCCAGGCCGCTCAGCCGCTGGAGCGGCAAAACAAAAAAAAGTTTGAGGTCCACCGCCGAGCTCCGGCCTCGGCCTTCCGGGCTCGCAAAGGACGGGACATAACTCTCTTAATGGATAGAAGTGTTTCATGGTGCGTGAGTCGCCAGCGATGGAGAGCAGGGAAAGTGGCCTTCACCAGGTCAGTGACACTACACGCACCTAACGCCGAGCACATGTACAGCACTCTGGTGGCCCGCAAAAGTGTGCTGCAGAGTGACCCATCGCCGCATGACGCCAGGGTAAAACCCATAAGGCCCGTAAAAATTTGGGCCAAGCTCCTCGGTTGGCGGCTTGTGAAGTGTGGGCCCTCCACAAGAAGTCCGCCCGCCTCAGTGGAGCGTGGTGCGTGGTGCGTGGTGCGACAGCTGCAGTTGAGTCATATGACTGATTGACCCCCCACGAACGAGAAACAGCCATCGCGCGTCTTTTACTGCTCACCCCACCGGCTAAAAAAACACACCAAGCTGCCATTGCAAGAGAGTGCTCACCACCATGTCTGGACTGACCTGCAGCATCCGTCACCAGCTCGGCTTCACCGACGAGAAGCGGTGGAAGCTGTTCAGCAATCGCCGTTTAGAGCTCATCGACAAGTTCAACCTGAGCTCAAAAAAGGCTAGCGAGCAGGGTGATTCAATCATGCAGATCGCAGATCTGCTTCGGGAGGAGTTCCATTTCGCACCCGACACCATTGGTGAGTTTGACAAGTTGGTGAGAGCAGCCGTACAGAGTGCTAGAAGGAACAGAAAGAGATCATCAAGAGCCAAGGTGCCGCATGACAGATTTGTACACGAGGATGGGAAGAGTCGACTCCAGCAGGTGACTTCAGCGGCAGTGTTACCCAATCCCAAGCCATCGCCATCACCGTCACCATCACCATCAAACATACTCCCACCTTTGAGAGCCTTCACACTATCGTTGAATACAACCCCACAGAACCTCTCACAGAGCAAACTGAAACTGCTCAATACGATACAAAAATCCAAGTCATGTCAACTGCTGTCCAACAACGATCCGTCAATACACGAGGGAAACTTGCTTCGGCTTGGCTCTGCGATAATCACCGCATCCATTGCATTCATCCTGGAACGCTATTTCGCAGATATACCCACAGATTCAATCAACTACCTCTGCGAACGGCTCGAGTCGGCACACACTTTGGCCGGGGTAATCAGGTCACTTGGAGTGGCATCCAACGAGGTCATGGTGTTGCTGGTCCATCAGGGCAGCTCGCTCCTTGCCAAACTCGTTGGATGCTGCGTCAAGGATTTTGGGTTCGATCAAGTATCCTACCTACTCTCGGAGATATTCCACGAAATCGTACTCAATGAGTACCCATTCGTCGCTACACAAGTGAACAAGATCACCGCAGAGTCACTGTATACGCCCTTGATGCCCATTAAGCCACGCGATGCGGATACGGAAATATCCAAGCGTGTGCAGTTGAAATACGGACATCGTGTGTTGGACTTCACATATGCTCCGTTGAGCTCCGCCCCACCAACTTATCTCGAATTGTTGGAGAATGGTAAAACTGCATTTGGTATCCAGAATAAAAACTTGAGGTTGAGGTTGGAAGGTCAGGATGCAACGGTGGAGGTGCTGGAGAAGGTGTTCAGAGACATTGGCAAGAGGGAAATCTTGCTCGAACTGTACGAACCAGCGGTGCGATTTACTCCACTGCTATGAATAGAACATAAATGAATGACTTGGATGAACCAATCTAAAATGTGAACAATACACCACCATCCAGCCATGGCCATGTTTCTACTCCATAGAAAAGTCATATCGTCAGTTTATCTCGGCTCCTATCATCTCTTATTAAGACTTAGACTCTCAATAAGGCTTCTTGCAGCATCGTCAAACCTCTTGCTATCCTCCTCATCCAGTGTACTCTCCTTAGGCGTATACTTCACACTCGAAACCCCATGTGGTCTTTTGGCGAATTTTTCCCACCTTATAGAGAGATTTCTTCCCTGGAACTTTGCTCCGTTGAGCGTCTCAATGGCCCTTTCAGCCTCCTCATCACGTTCATAAGTGGCAAGCGCAAATCCCCGAGCGGCACCGTTCATATCGGTGGGTATCTCCACACGCAAAATATTCCCACATTGCCGTAGATAATCCTTAAGATCCATCCATCCGGCCCTAAATGGGATGTTCCCGATGAATAGCCGGCTCTTATCGGCGGTCTTATCAACGTCTGTGATCGAATGGTACGGGTATTGGTGAAGAGAATCAAGTTGGCGTGAGGACATCGTTGGTGAGGATATCCGTGATGGGAGATATGCCCGTGGTGGGTGTGGCTGTAGTTGCATCTGCGGTTGCGGCTGCTGCGGTGAAGCATTGTAATAAGGCATGTAGTATGGGACACCCATCGGTAAGCCCATTGGTATGGCCTGCAATGGCCCCAGTTGCAGCACATGCGGAGGCATGGGGGACAATGTGCAGTAATTCATCTCCTGGGGGTAACGATAAGGGTACTTGTCATGAAGTTCCTCCGGGGCAGTTGCAAGCACGAATCCTTCCCACCTGAACCCCTCCAAGGCCTGAAGCACTGCCTTTGCGCTCTCTTCATCGCGCAAGGAGACAAATGCTGCCTGGGATTCTGCTAAGATCTGGATGTGCAAGATGCTCGAATCAATCACCACGCAAGCAAGGAGCCTCTTCACATCACGCCAGGAACGGCCCGGCGGAACGTTGTATACATACACGTTGTGCGCCTTGCGGTTGTGCGGTGCCATTCCGCTGTGGATCTTCCCTGCTTCGTACGGGGATCTGGCGTGATTTGTGGGCTCTGCGTAATGGCAGGGGCGGGTGGGTGGTTGTGCCGCTCTTTGTGACAGATGTGAGGTGCGCACGGAGATTGCCAACAATAGAACGGAACGAGCCGCAACTACGTTTTAATTATAGAGCGGATGGCGAAACGCAGATGTGCGGTGCATTGCAGGGTCCGGTACGGAGCTATGTGGTGGATGAAACTGATGGGTTATTAGACAGTGGTTTAATGTGACATCATGGCTGGGGTTACCAGGCGCAATTGCAAAGGTGGCCATTGCCATCGCCAGATAGAAAGCTCCATTCGCACTCATCTTCTGTGCCTGTGTCTCCTGTGAAGATGGCTCCCGCCCGTACCAGTGCTGAGGCCCTCTTTTGGAACGAGACCGATCTCCTTCGCCAGCGACGTGCCCGGCTCCACTCCAAAGCGCTCAACACGAGCAATGTCACGTTTGACCTTCTCCGCATCTTCCTCGGTACCAAACTTCTTGACTCTGTTAAGTTTCTTCTGTAGCAGCTCCAATGCGTTTGCCTTGCGCTCCTCTGGCGTCAGTACCTTCACCCTTGGCTCCACCTTAGGCTCCACCTTTTCAGTCTCCTCTGTTGGCTTTGCTTCTCCCTCATCAGTCTTTGCTTCCAGAGGAGTCTCCACAGGTTTATCTGTCCCTTTTGTGGTTGCTGTCACAGTTTGAGCCTCCACGGGTTTGGTCACCGCTTCGCCATTTGGAGCTCCCGTCTCGCTATCGCTCTGCTCGAGACGCGTAACGAGGTCGTTCTTCAGCCCATTTGTTGCGAGTCCACGGACTTTGAGGAGCTCCTTGAGCTGGGTCACGGTCTGTGTGGTGTAGGACATGGTGGTTGATGTCAATGGCGCTCGCTCGCGGAAGTTTGATGTGTTCAAGTCGACGCGTGCGCTTTGACAGTACGTAATTGGAGCCTGGGTTGAGCATCAAGTGGAGGATCTCAGGGATTCGAGTAGGGTAACACATGGGAGTGGATTTGGTGGTCCAGAGAGAATGTATACTGGTATGTGGAAGGGTTTGGAGGAATGGGCCCAGACGCTGTACGAAGAATTAGCAGGTGACGGGTGATATGTGTGTCTAATGTTCAACCAGGGGTCCAGGCCGGCTGCTTCAAGAGATTCCAAGTAAGGGGGGGATTATGACTGAGCTCTGAGAGGAGCCATTGACATATACACGTTTCACAGAGAGAGAGAGAAGCGCAGCAATTGTATACTCCACCATCCAGGCACCAAGGTCCCAGTAAGTCGAAGAGTGGAAGCTCCGAGACCCACTTTCCGCGGGCCTTCGTGGAGTGCGGTGTGCGATGTGCCCCGGAAGAGGCTTTTGTTTACTTTTCAGGCGGCGCTGCGGATCGCACAAAAGTTCGTAAAACGCTGGCCGCCAACTGACAGCAACTGCCCACCCAGCACACACCCACAACCACGCAAACGCAAACGCAAACGCAGCCCAACCCTAGGAGTCCCTTTGTTGACAATGGTGGACCGCATAGCGGATGAGATCCAGAAGAAGATCCTCCGGGAGCGCAACATCATCCTGGGCGCCACCAACATGAAGAAGAAGACGGACAACCCATCGGTGATCCAGAAATGCAACTACAACATCCAGGAGGCCCAGCAGAACATAGACTACTTGAGTGAGCGGCTCGAGCAGCTGCGCCTCCAGGAACATCAGGCGCAGGCGCAAGGCTCACAGCAACAGCTGCTGCAGCGACAGCAGGATGGCAAGGCAGATCAGCCAGGAGGAACCCTCCAGGGGAATGCCACCGCGGAGCCCATATACCCGCGGTTGGACCTGATGAAGTATGAATGTCCCTCGCTCGGACAACGTATCCAATACATGATCAACCAGCTCGACACGAAGCTCAAGGTGGAGCAAAAGTACTACGAGGCCAACGAAAAGTTGTCCAAGATCTATCAGCTCGATGGCGATCGACGCATCAGCTCTGTGGCGGAAGATGGACGTGTTCAAGGTAACCACAAGATCCAATTGTTGAAGAAGTCGCTGAAGCGCTATGAAGACATCCACGTGAACCTTGACCGTGTGAAGCTGGAGGAGGACGCCCTCGATAGCGTCAAGTTCAGAAGAAAGCCCCTAGCTGGAACACTCACGGTGGCAATCAGCTCCACCCGGGAGGTGGACCATATCGCATCACCGCTGTTTTCAAGAAAGACCGAGTCGTACATCTCGATACGTGTGGACGACGAAGAGAAGGCAAAGACAAAGGGGTCACGAACCGATAGGTGGAATGAGGAATTCCACATCCAGGTTGAAAAGGGAAATGAGCTTGAGATCACCGTATATGACAAAATTGGTGGGTCATTTGTTCCTGTGGCGATTGGATGGTTCTTGATCTCAGACATTGCGGAGGAGATTCGTAAGAAGAAGGTTGGTCGAACAGAGAGTGCGGGCTGGGTCAGCGCTTCTAAAATTCAGAATGGGACACCTTCCCAAGCGTCAAGCACCCCCGACAACTTTGCTGCTAAGAACAGCAACAACAACAGTGGCGGCAGCGGCAATAACAGCAGCCACAGCAACAAACAGCTACCTCAGATTGATGACTCCAAAGAGGCTATAAGAACCACATCCTGGTTCGTTTTGGAACCGTCAGGACAGATTCTTTTGAGTTTGGGCTTCACCAAGTCCAGCATTGCCAACAAGAAAACCCTTCTGGGTGGACTCCACCGTAATGGTGCCATCAGAAAGAGGGAAGAAGAAGTGTTCGAGCAGCACGGACACCAGTTCGTGCAGAAGCAATTCTACAATATCATGCGCTGTGCGCTCTGTGGCGATTTCCTGCCGTATAACGGCTACCAGTGCCAAGACTGTAGGTTCTTGTGCCACAAGAGATGTTACGAGAAAGTGATCACAAAGTGTATCTCGAAGTCGAGCAATGATACCGATCCAGACGAATTAAAGTTGAATCACCGCATCCCTCACAGATTCGATCATGTTTCCAACAAAGGAACCAACTGGTGTTGTCACTGTGGTTACCTCTTATCTTGGGGAAGAAAGAATGTTCTCAAATGTAAAGAGTGTGACACTATGTGTCATGTCGACTGCTCCCATCTTGTTCCCGACTTCTGTGGTATGTCTATGGAGACTGCTAATGAGATTTTGAAAACCATCAAGTCTACCGAGGGCTCGAGAAAAAAGATGATCCAGACATACCAAGATCGCCAGTCCACATCTTCAGCCAACACACTGGTAAGCGATCATTCATTGCCGAGCCTTCCAAAGGCAGAAAAGACACAGGTTCCACCTTCTATTGCATCAATCCCTGAATTCAAGACCCTGGACCCAGAGCCATTACCAACGCAGCATCATCGCCAGAGGCGCCCACCGCCACAGGACCATTATCAGCTGGGGCAGCTTCCAGGATTGACTAAAGAGCAGTCGCACACCTCTCAAGGAAACTCTTCATCTTCGGATGGTGGCTATTCCCAACACTCTGACCAGAGGTTCATACAGGATCCATCGTCCAGACAGGGTTCCTTGGACCCGCAGCAATATGCGCAGGAGAAGCAGGACTTGTATGAAGAACAGCGAAGAAGAGACATGTATAATGCGGAGCATGAGCAGGCAAGCCAGAGAAAACGGGAACAAGAGAAGGCCGAAGCTCATAGATACCACGAGGAGCAAGCCAGAGTTCAACATCTACAGGCTCTTGAGCAGCAGAGGCAGCAGCAAGAGTTTTTGGAACAGCAGAAACGGCAGCAGGAGGTCGTGGAACAGCAAAGACAGCAGCAGAGGCAACAAGCTGGTGATCTATCTTTCCAGGTTGACGAGTCTACCGCTGTTGAGCAACACAGAAAGTCCCAGACACCATCGCTTGAGACCACGACTACCCAACATCATCGTGAAAAGCGCCATCGTACCAAGATTGGCCTTGATGACTTCCACTTCATTGCCGTGCTAGGCAGAGGTAATTTTGGTAAAGTTATGCTCGCGCGCTCCCACCGTACAAAGATGCTGTGCGCTGTGAAGATCCTAAAAAAGGACATGATCATTGAAAATGCAGAGATTGCATCCATGCAAGCCGAGAAAGATGTCTTCTTGATTGCCAACGCAGAGAAGCACCCTTTCATGATTCAGATGCACTGCTGTTTCCAAACTGCCAACCGTATCTACTTTGTCACGGAGTACGTGTCTGGTGGTGACTTGATGTGGCACGTGCAGCAAGGAAACTTTTCTCTGAGAAGGGCGAAGTTCTACGCAGCCGAAGTACTATTGGCTTTGAAGTACATGCATGAAAATGGTATCGTCTACCGTGACTTGAAGTTGGACAACATTTTGTTGAGCCCCGAGGGACACATCAAGATTGCCGACTATGGGTTGTGCAAACCTGATATGGGTTTCGGTAAAACCACAAATACGTTCTGTGGTACACCTGAGTTCATGGCCCCAGAGATCTTGAAAGAGCAGAGCTACACCAGAAGTGTTGACTGGTGGGCGTTTGGTGTTTTACTCTATCAAATGCTTCTGGGGAAATCGCCCTTCAGAGGTGATGATGAGGATGAAGTATTCAACGCTATCTTGACAGATGAGCCGTTGTTCCCCATCCAGATGGCGAGTGAAGCTGTTGGTCTTTTGGAGTCTTTGTTGGACAAGAACCCCGCCACACGACTCGGTTCCGGTCCTGGTGATGCTAACGACATCATGATGCATTCATACTTCAAGAATATCAACTTTGACGACGTGCGCAATTTGAGGGTTCCACCACCATACATCCCGGAGATGAAGTCGGAAGAAGATGTGTCATTCTTTGACAAGGACTTCACAACTGAAGTGCCAAGGTTGACACCAGTTAACTCTGTTTTGGATACTGCGAGCCAGGCTCAATTCCGCGGGTTTTCGCATGTGAGCGATGCTTCAGAGTTGTGAAGACAAAGGCGGGTGATTAGGGTGAAGCATTTTAAGGGAGTTTAGGATATAAGTTTTAGTTTTATCTTTTCAGTATGAAGCAGCCTAAGTACAACGGCTACGCGAAGGATTTTACAGCATTTACAGCTGCCGTATGCTCGTGAGCTCGATTTGTTCAGATTTACTATCTGAGGAAGAAAGACCTAGTTAGATCACGTGACCTAACTTGGTTAATGAACTTCAGATGCTCTCCAAAGGAATATTTGTAGCTTTTCGGAAACAGTTCTTATATGAAATCACTTACCAGCTCCCTCAAAATACACCAAAACTTCTAAAGTATCAAAATTTTTTTTTTTTTTTTTTCAGATTTAATCGTATTCTATTATACCAATACAAAAGTAGCTATATACACCCTTCTGTATCGCCTGATTCACTTAGTAGGACGCTCCCTTCCGACTCTTTCCCTCTAGGTTTATTACAAAAGTCAGGTTGGACAATTTTCCAGGTTCTCCATGTGTTTCCAGGTTCAAAATTCGCAAAATTTTTTTTTTTTTAAATACGTTTATTTCCTAAGTAATTACACCGGTTGTTCTATAAGTCGAACTCCCCTGTGCCTCAACGTGCTATCTTGAAGTGTGCTCTTCCCCTCCATGGCCAATGTGGTTGTGTCCGAAGTTAGATCATAATAGCTTTAGTGGCGCTCCACGTGGCGGCCCCTTGTCCTTA